>JASDQU010012494.1:81185-93618 GCA_032191745.1 Picea mariana
AGTCTCTCTCTCTCCACTAAACTGGCATCATTCTCTATAGAAAAATCCGATCACCTGCATCCACACAAAAACACTTGGTCAACCCTCATCATCCATAAAATACATCCCCAAATTCAAAATTTCAACACCCTTATCCTTGCCTCTAATGTGCGACTTTCACCCATACATGTGTGCACATGTGCACACATGTTCATTTCACAACTGCGCACTCATGCGCAACTGTATGCAAAGCAACCGCACACCTTTCACTCAAACAGGTGTGCACTGATGCTCAATTGTTTGAGAAACAGTTGCACACAGTGTGCAATTGTCAGCTTCACATGCATGCATCTCATGCACACCTATACTTCCCTCCCCCTTTCCCACATGCAAGGTTGTGTCAAACAAAACCACACACTGCGCATGGAAAAGGAATTATACCCACGCATATGTGCACTAGTATTCTTCCTTCTCCTACAAACAGGTGGTCCCCCTACCCAAAACTACCATTGTACGACCATCCATAGACCTCGTAATTCAATTCTACATATTGAAAATTGTGTGGGAGGATTGCACCACTAACCTAGCTCTCTCAAATCCCAGATCGATCTACTCGCACTCCTGTAATATCCAAATCTCAGAATTTTCTCGTCAAATCACTACAGTGACGAGTACAAATGAGGTGGCATTGTCGGCCCACCAGCCATATATAGTCCTTTTTTCCAAACTTCCACACTCATTTAAAGGAGACCAGAGCCTCCATTTTTCGATCTGTTCTCAGCCATGGGATCCTGGTCCCACCATATACATAGTCACATTCCCCAGGTCGTCATCTGAACTTGGCCCTAGGGGAGCATTTTTCTCACATCATGTTCAGGTATGCACGCTCATGTTAAATTTTTATCAAATAACTTTCATATGTTCTTTATCATCAGATATTGTTCATGTTGGGTATTTGGGTTTCATGTGTGTAGGTACTTGTTCTGCAAGAGACACATCCCCTTTAGGTATATGTTTGACGTTGTCATGTAATTATTCCCTCTAAAAATCAATTGCATCTCCCAACCATACCCTCTAACATTTACCTTTAGGGTCCTTACATCTATCGTTGTAGTACCTTTACCTCTACTGCATTTTTGGTACTATCACCCGATAGCACTCTCCCCCACATGAATTGTCCCATTCATAGTTTCCCTTGGCAACTTGAAACTCATGTTGTTTTCACCCCCTAGGGATGGGAGTCTCGATAATCTTATGCACTTCTGAGAATGAGCCACATATCATATTGCTATCTTTCCTAATGGAATCCCAAGTCATATCATCTTGGTTCTATTTACTACACCTCCGTAGTATCATTATCCCTCCATCTCATCCACCATCAGTTTTTCCATCTGCATATTGTACTCCATTCATTTACCTCATACAAAAACCCACCCATGGGACCCTCACCCTCCACAATTTCTCTTTTGTAACTTGTGCCCTCATAGGCCAAGCCATTGTTCATTGGGGAACCTGTTTCTATATCTGTATATTCAACACAAATTATTTCTTTATTTATTTGGTAATTATAAAAATCCTTTGTTTCCATCACTTAGTTTTTTTCCATCACCCTTGATGTCCTTCTTTTCCCAGAAAAGAAACCCATGTTGCTCTTGGTTGGGGAATCCACTCTTTTTTCATTCCGACATCATCCATAAACCATGAGTATCCCAATTCCATGTATCCATGATCTCTAGGTTTTTCTGCTTTGGTATCCTCTGGCATAGTTTAACCCCATATATAGTCATCCCCCTGATACTAGATATAGTTTTATGGTTGCTGCCAATCATCCTTCAAAATTCCCCAACCAAGGGAAGTCTTGAGTCACAACAAATATTGACTTCATTCATGTTACCTGTCAGTACCTAATATCATCTCAGTGGATTTCACGAAGCACTATGCTTCTTGGAATCATGTCTCCCTTTCTTTCAACATCAACACAGTTTCCAGAAGGGTGACAATATCTTGAATTTCATTACCTTTACAATGAGGAGTCTCGGACAACACAGAGAGAATCATCATTGCTCTCTGATTCTATTGACCCCCATAACATTCAACTTCAACACACCTCTTATGTTACGGTGGGTCTTACTATGCGACTATTACAGTTTTTTTGTACCAGCCAAAGACCTCTGAATTCATTAGGCCATCAATTCCTACGATTCATCGACACTTCTTACAAGCATCCTTGCCTCATTTCATATTATGTTCACCATTTAGAACTGTCATCTACCATTATGAACCACCCCTAAGGGCACTGTTTTTACCTACATAAACATACATCTTCAGTTACAGTCTCACATTTTGGTTACATAACACGAGCATGGGGCTTGCCCACCTCTTTTGTACACATATTTTATTTTTTCTCCCTAGAGAAAGGTTTGGATCCCACAGTTTCCTCTCTCCCTCCGATGGATCACTCTTGTAGTTCCTCTCAGCACTCTTCATTATAATGGCACTCTCAGTAAAAGAATCATTAATATATTTATGATATACATATGATCCTAACCTCACACATTAGGGGGCATCTGTTATCACTGAAATTTATTTTGCAACATTGCACGCAAATGGTTACAGAAACACAGCAATTCCAACAACAATTAGTTCACCTACAACACTAAAATGCATTCCAAAGGCAAAAAACTATAAAATTGGGTCAAAAATTGACATGAAAAAATTCACCAAAGAAAGCATGTGCACAATGAGCAGTGTGTGTAGACCAACAAAACCCTCATAGTGCACAATGTAGCAAGTTCACGATTGTGTAGGAGAAAATCCATGCACTTCTATGAACGACGCATTTATGGATCTTGTCGCCCCCCCCAACCACTTATGGATCAGCTCCCAACCTGATTTGACCTTCATATCTGACCGAAATCTGAATGGGGGGCTGGTCAAGGATTAGAGGGTGCCCTAAAAGTCCCCCTGTTCACACCAAGAACCAATTACATTTTTCATTGAAGAAATGTGATAAACAATATCCATGGGTGCACTAATAAACCAAGATATTCAAAGTATTGTTATGTTGCGAGAATTATCCCTTGAGAATCCTATTTTGTCTTAGGAGACTTTAAGAATTATTGCAATATGCCATTCCACTCACCTCTTGAGGGAATAGGCATTGATTGTCTTCACCATTTGCCATTTTTCTTCCATTGTAATAAGAGCTCTCCATTAGGGAACTCAATATCCCTCCCAAGCAGGAAGAGGGGACTCATAAGTCCTCATTTTTCTCTACGATGTTTTTCCTACTAATCTGTTGATCCATTGGTAGCATTATGTTGGTCATTAGTTGTTTTTTATGGTTCTAAGTTTCTCATGCTTTCTAACTTTTATTTCTTAGTTTTTTTAGTTTATTTATTTTTTTATACATCTGTTTTTCTTGTTTAACCCACTCACAAAATTTTGTCTTTTCTATTAGGATCATCTAGACATGCAAGTGTTGTTGTTTTTCTCACCCAAGTGACAAAACCAACACAACACTTGTAGCCCATGGTGTGGCTTCCAACATCTGTTGGAACAATTATTCTTCTAGGACATATGTCCAGATTAGAAAAATAGTTCTTGTATAACTATGTGGAGTGAGTTACATATTCAAAATCATTCTTGATTACTCATATGGAGTATGGCTTTGAGACATGGCTTCGAGAGATGATGCAGTTGATGCTATCAGATGATATTGATAGTGATGATGGTGCTTGTGATTTTATCATGAGATAGCTTGTATGGCTATGATGATGCTACCGGTTGAATGGTGTGTTTGTGCTCAAGACCATTTCCTTCAATACATCCCTAGCTAGGAGGGAGTGTTGATATTATGGTAGCTGCGGTAGGCATTAACCTCCATGTGTAACCTTGACAAGAATAGAATATTTCAGGAAGCAATAAGAAACCCTAAAGCATTGGAAATAACCCTAGAAGACAAGTCAGCTAAAGGAAATATTTAATATTGAGTTTTTATCCTTCATAATGAGAATTTAGCCTAGATAGCTAGGGAGGAGCAATATAAATACAAGATTCTAGAACTCATTTGGACACACACAACTTGCAACTGCAAAAATTTAGTTGTGCGCAATTCTAGAGAGTAGCTACAACTGCAACTACTACAACTTGTATTTTCGGTTTCAGTCTTGGACTCTCTCTTGGTTATAGTTTTCACTTTATTCTTGGTATGCTAACTTTAGAGAGTGATACACTACCTTGATTGGCTATTAGGCCTGGGGTTTTCTTGCGGAATTATTCTCTTTCAAGGTTAAGGTGCTCGGGGGTGGCTTCGACCTATGGTTGGGTGACAATATTTCTATATTGTCTATGGTTAAACAAGAACATCTATTATTTATAATAGGTGACATTGTCATCATTTGGTCACCATGCCAAGGAAGTGACCTTCAACCTATTCTTATAATATATTAAAAGAAAATACAAATAAAGAAAGATAAAAGGAAATTGATGGGCTTGAAAAAAGTTCATTGCGGATGAAGGTACCACACACCCTCTACAAAGTCACCCATGAATGAGACACTACAACCCCTTGTATTTTATAATCCCTATTCCCATTGAGTCTTGACCCCAACCACTTCATCCACTTTACAATACTTAGAGAGGGATCTCCTGGAAAATCTCCTTGACCTAGGTAAATATCTACCCAATAGGACACCTCATCAACCCTCCCATATTCAAGCTTGGCAAGTCGCATAGTGTCTTTTAGAAATTAATTGTTTGATATAGTGATATTTGATGCACATGATTAGGTGGCTCATTTATTGATTGGATTCACTTATCATGAATTTATAACTTGATATCCTTGGAGGGCATGTTTATTTTTCTTTGTGATACCTAGTTGGTGGACAATTTTTGGAGAACAAGCCTAGCTTGGGATTCCATGGGGCTACAAGCCCACATGTTGGATGCCAAGGGCCCGCATTCCAGATGAGAAATATCATACATAGAAGGCCTTGAGAATGACTTGGATGACATAGCCTAGACCTAACATTCCAAACGTTTTTCCTAGCAGAGGAAAAATATCAGTCCTAGAGGCATGACATCACCTAGGGGTGGTAGATCTTGGTGGTGAGGTACCACTCATTGACACATGGACGTTTTGAAGAGAAGAAGGTATTCACCATGAGGGTATTTTCTAGATATTGTACATGTTGCCTTTGGAGGCCTACCCATGCGTCTCCAACACTAATGACTTCTTCTAAGTGGCATGACATCCCCTAAAGGGGAGATGTCCATATAAAATTAGGGTTTATTTGTGCAAAAGTGAAACTTTAGATGAATTTTTTAATATTATTTTCTTAAAGGGGGAAATATTAGGGTTGTTGACCCCTAGTCTTGTGGTTTACCCCTTAATTCATGGACAAGTCACCTTGTTGACATTTTGTATAAATAAGAGATCATAAGATTTTATTTTAGGATAACTCTCCCTCACTGTGAGAAGCATTGGTATTACATTTTCACTATATTTGGAAAAAATTGTCTCTCTTAGCTCTTGTTTATGATTAGCTATTGATGTTATGGTTGATGGAAGTGATGTGCTAGCCTTGGAAGGCTTATCTCTTGCTATTGTGGTGGATTATCTTGGAATTTTTACTTGAATTGGCATGGTTTTTAATCTCATGCTATCATTTGTTTCAAGTCAAGGTCATTGTGCTAGGAGATAGGTGAAGTATAAGGTCATACACCCCCACCATAGCCTTCATCATTTTATGCTTCATTTTATTGGTTAAACAAGGGTTTGCTAAGAGAAGTATAAGGACATACACCCTCTTAGAATAACCCTGGATAGAGAAACTTTCCTTGGGAAGTAAAAGATATTAACCCCCAAGGAGGTAGCTTCTCTAGATATTTGTTTTCATGGCCCCATTAACCCAATAATTAAGAGCACTAGTCATTTATTATTCCATTGGAGAAATAAAATATTGCATTGGGAAACATGATATTTGGTCATTTTTACTTCTTGCAAAGTGGATTGTATTGCTTGTGCCTTGGGCACCTCACATCCAATAAGGCATCCCCATCAAGGGGATACTTCTTGATGCTATTATAAAATTAGATATTCATCCATTAGGGCTGTAGAAACCCTAAATCATTTTCTTGAATAACCCCCTTATCAACCATTGGATTTTGCTCAAAGTTTGCACTCTTATTCTTCTTGGTCTAGTGCAGTTTTTGGCAAAGTTTGAGGGGATTTAAGTGGCTGATTTTATTTCTGTAATACATTAAATGTGACAGGCATAAGGCTGATATAATTTTTTTTAGACAAGTGTTTACAACAAACTTATATTTTTATGCTAGAATATTGGTTTTTCATCTTGAATTTAGCTAGTCATTAACTAGTCTTTCTCTTGTATTTTCTACTTGATCTCTAACATTTATCGAGCAGATTATAGAACCATTATATCGTTGATATATACTATTATCTATTGTTTCAAATTAGGGACATAAAGATTAAATTTATTATCCAACTAACATACATCATTGCAAAGTGTTTTTTCTTGTGTCTCAGGTAGGTATTTCAACATTTACATGTTACTCAGCATACTTCAAAACCATTGGAATTTCCCAAGACTTCATTCCACACATTTCCTCCACTTAGAATTGACCTCTAGGGGCTTCACTTTTATCTCTATCCATATTCATCTCATTCCAACTAGGGTCACCAGGATCACCTCCCTAGAGTAACCTAGTCACCCTTGAAATGCGGGACCTACATTGAGGTGACATTGGGTGTAGTATTCCCAAGTTGTAGAAATCACCTTGTAGTTGGGTAGGGATTTTCCCAACCTAAACATTGCGCTATAACACTGGCTATTTCTTGCATTGTATTGTTCTTCCTTTCAAAAAATCCATTTTGTTGAGGTGTCCTGTCTACCAAGAATTTCCTATTTATCACATGAACACTAAAGAAGCCCATAAATTCCTTTGATGTAAACTCTCCTCCATTGTCTGATCTCTAACACTTGATTTTAGAATACTTTTGGGTTTCAACCATTTTCTTGTATATATTGAAGTTCTTGAATGCCTCTCACTTCTTCATGAGAAAACAAATTGCAGTCATTCTTCTATAGTCATAAACTAGTAGCATAAATAATTGTTCACCATGTAATCCCTTGGTTCTTTTCAGTCCAACTAGATCAATATGCACAATTTCCAGCAATTTTTTTGTGGAGTGCTCCTTTGATTTGAACTTGTTCTTGGTTTGTTTTCCTTGTAGACATTGCTTGCATAAATTATTTGTTGGCTTCAAGATTTTGGCCATTTATTTTACTGCCTCTTTTCTGTTGAGTTTGACAATATTATCAATATTTATGTGACCCAATCTTTTGTTCCATAGAAAAACTTCATCTTCCTTTCCTAAGTAACATTTTTCTTTTCCAATTTCATTCAACACATATATGTTGCTTGGAGTTCTTACATATGAAGCCACCAACTTTTATGAACTTGATTTTCTTATACCACGTTTATGTGATTCAAACACAAGTTTGTGTCCTTGGTCACACATTTGAATTACACTTAGTAGATTGTGTTTCATGTCTTCAACTAGTAGAAAATTTTCTTCCCTAACATCCTTGCTTCCAAGATTGACTGTGCCTCTTCTTATAATTATGGATGAGTTATCATTTCTAAGTGAAATTGATCCATCTCTTTCTTTATTAAATGTTGGGAAACTATCTTTATCACATGTCATATACTTTGACAAACCATTGTCAACATACCATCCACGTTTCTTGTGTTGATCTTGTAGAGCAAGCTTACATTCTTCATTGTTGTATTGATCCTATTTTCTTATCCCTATCCTTTGCAGTTCATGTCTATGAATGTTGATATATTGTTGTGATTCTCTGGGAGGAATGATTGATCTACAATACCTGTCCATGTGTCCAAAGTTGTTTCACTTGTAGAGTTCTACTTCTGCATTCAAGAATTCAAATTTGTTGTAGCTTCTGCTCTATGCTTAATGAGATATTCTTAGATAAAAATTTCTTGTGTATCCTTCATAGTTGTTTATGTTCTTGTTGTTAGCTCTACAATTCACATATTTATGCCCAAAATTATTACATGAATGACATAAACCAAGAAAAATAGTTTGACATCTGGGGGATGAAGATCTTCTAAATGGTGTTTCTCTTCTAAATACTTATTCTTCTCATAATATATCTATTTTTGGTTGTTGTTGATTATGCATATTGAATATTATGGGTGTTGAAGTGTCTCTATAATATTCTTATTGATTCCTCTTTCCTTCTTCCTTCTTAGGAGAGCTTCTGACTATTTCTACATTGCTTCTTTGTTCTATTTTCTTCAAACTTGAGCCTTTCTCTGTCTCGTTATATCCTAGTATGGATTTTTCATGGTATTGACATTGAATGCTAATGATCTCATCCATTACATTGATGTTTTTTGGTTCTGTGTCCTTCTTCTGAAGATATGTTCTAAGAGTAATTATTTATGCTTCCAAGACTTTGATCATCTTTTCCTTTTCATCTAGCTAACCTCTTAGTGCTTCTTTAATTATTTTTTCTTCTTCTACTTGAATTTTTATCTTCAGGATCATCTGCTCCACTTATTCGGAGTTGTATTTTTTAGATCCTTCTTTCTCTTTTAGTTCTTCCTTGAGTGACTTGATTTTCTTTCTTTCAATTCTTAGCTCTTCTAGTGCATTGATTAATTATTCTTTGAGATCGATTTCTCCTTGTTCTTCGAAATGTTCTTCAAAATATTCTACTTCCATGAAGAGTACTCTTTCTGCATCACTATCATTGTCTTCATCCTCATTTGATGTTGAACTATCTTCCTTGGTGCAGATACTTTTCTTGAAGATTTTTCTTTTCTTCTACTCTTTTTCTTTTTCTTTTTAGAGTCTTCTTCTTCATCACATTCTTTATTCTCATGAGGACATTTAGAAGAAAGATGACGAATACCACCAAAATTAAAACATTTCAATGGAAGCATACATTTGTAGTTTTCAGTTCCTCTTTTCAACTTTCTAACAAAGTTTTCCATTTCTTCATCTTCCTCTGAATCATCGATGTAGCTACAATCTAACTTTGACTTTTGTTTGTTCTTCTTCTTTGTCTTCTTGGATTCCTTGAATGTTGCTTCCTTTGTTACTATATTATCTTTCTCTATCCTCATCTCATAATATTTGATTACCCCATGTAGCTCATCCATTGATACAAAAATGATCCCTAGAAGACTAAGGATAACTCAACATTCATAGATGTACCTTCGGAAGCTCAGAATGGCCTCAGCAGATAGAGAAAGGGAAAAAAATAAAATTTCTCAAAACTCGGTGAAATTGGAATCATCGCGAAGAGCATGTCACAATATTTCCAACGACGTAAATGAATTGTCAAATAGAATTATGGATCAAAAGATATTCACAATCAAATTTTTGGTCAACCTAGCCCAGTCAATAGGGATGAGTCAACATTTGTGCTATTGATGTTAGCATCAGTATGGATGACATCATCATCCATATAGGGTACATGACACACACTGAGGGAGACATGTGTCATGATGACATCAACATGATGACGTGGTAGCACCAGAGGCTTCCACATGTCACTCGTTTTTGGACTTTTTCGATAAATCCATGGACCAATGGAAAAGTGCCACATGGAAGTTTTTACATCCATGTGGCATCTGTACAAACACCTGGAATGTGACATGGCAATCTATCTAGGTAGAGGTGATGTGGGCCAATGAATGGTCACTACGTGGCCCAGTCATGGGTTGCCACATGGTAGTGGGAAAAAGCACAAGGATTCCCCATAAACGAATGTTTTAAAAAGGGTGGGGTTGGCTAGCACCAACCTCCAATCCACCATATTAAACCATATCCCACCATATATATCCAGTTGGAGCCATAATCCACAAAACTTATCGCCATCGCCAAAGTTAGTAGGAATCCTAGTATATTCAAACTATAACACATATGTATAACCCAAGGTGTATTACAATGGAGTTCCATGGGTTTGACCCCAGAACCTCCCCAATAAAGTGCCTTAATATACATCTTCTAACCAATATCCCAAACGACCTCATTGCTAACTTCGCCCCCATATTTTATTTAAAAAATGGATTTTGTCAGTGCATGGGGTTCAAACTAGGGCACACGACAAGCTGTACTAGGGCATGGAAAATGATGCAAAAGGATAGTCATTAATGCAAAATATAGGCATGCAAATCAAGATGAAATTCCTCATGGGCCTGAAAGTGTCACACTCATTTCAAGGTGTGGAGGCAGTCGTTTTTGGGTAATTCAATGCCACGAGTTTAGTGGTGTTGTTTGTTTTCTGATATGAACAAATATTATGTAGCTTAACTCCAAAATGAGGTATACTTATGTTTTTTTCCAAATTATTTTGCTGAGTTAATAAAAAGGCCTACCAATTTGAGAGCAGGACTCAAAGACATAGTCCACAAAGGACGAACTCTGTTATAAATTTTTTGTGTTTAGATCTAATGCATATGTCTCTTCATTATTGATTTTTTTATTTATTTATGGTGCACTTCATTTTATGCTCATTTAATATAATTATTTAATAAGTCACATCGATGAAAATATCCTAGATCATGTTGGTATCCGAGAATTCATATTTGAATTGAATTGTTGAGTGTGAATGCTTACTAGGGCCAAAAGTATAAACAAGGTGAAGGAACACTTAAGAATTTCAACCCAGAAGTTGTTTGTGCATCCTGAAGGTAGAAAATGGCTGAAGAGGACAAGCATGATAAACAAGAGAAAAAATTCCATATGTTCTTCTATCGCATGTCAGAAATGTTTGAGCGAATGTATGGAGAATATGAGAAGAGGATGAAGAAGAAAGGGAAGAAAAAGGAAGAACAAGAAGATGATAATGCTTCAATGAATCAAGAGGATGGAGGTGACCCTCCTGAGCCTCCATCTTCACCAACGAGTTCTAGTTCTTATTTCTCTGATCATTCTCATCATTCTCATCATTCTATCCATAAAGCTTCTTTTAAGAAAGCATTATTAAATATTGATGTAAACTTTTCTTTACCTATGTTTAATAGAGATGCTAATCCTGAAAATAAATATAATGGGATCCGATAGGTTGAAGTATATTGTCGTGTTCAACAGATTGATGAAGAGGAAGTTAAAGTGAAATTGGCCTCTCTTCGGTTGGAAGGCACTGCTCTCATATGGTGGGAGAGAAAAATTCAGGACATAAGTAAGTGTGGTTATATTCTTTCCTCATGGTCGGAATTTAAATCAACAATAAGGAAGCAATTTTATCCATTGGGTTATTTACATAAAGCAATGATGGAATGGAAAAATTTAATACAAGGTAAAGGTCAAACTGTGCAAAGTTTCACAGAAGAATTTAGGAAGAAATCTCTTGCATTGAACATTCCTTTAGATTCTTATGAAACTTGAATGAATTATATTGGCACACTTCAAAATTATATTCGTCATACTTTACTATTGTTTAACCCCACCAGTCTTGACTAAGTTTTTTTGCAAACAACTCACCTTCAAAATATGGGGAAGCATGTTCAAGAAGATCCCATGAATAAACCTTCCAATATCCCACATAAAAATTTTAAGAAGTTTAAAAGTAAGGACAAGAAGACTTCCATAGTGATGAGAGGAGGAAAACTATCTTGCACTCATTGCAAGAAAAGTGGTCATGATGAAGAAAACTATTGGAAATTACATCCAGAGAAAAGACTGAAACAGATCGGTGGAAGGGGAAGAAAAATATCATTGCTACAGTGAAACAAGATCTTGGTTCTGATTTGGGAGACTAAGAAAATATCACAGTGATTGGAGTACAAGGTAAATATTCCCTTCATGCTAGTTCAAATTTCAGTACTGAATCTCATGATGATGATGAAAGAAAGAGGAATGAATTATTTCACATAAGAGTTGTATCTAAGCACACTAAAATAGATACATTATTTGATCTGAGTTCCCAAGTAAACTTGATATTTGAAGCACTTGTAAAAACAATGGGTCTTAAAACTAAACCACATCCAAAGTCTTATACTCTTGGTTGGGTATGTGATAAAGAAAAACTTAATGTCACCAAGCAGTGTAGCATTAGATTTTCTATTGCTTCAAAGTTTATTGATGAAGTGGATTTGGATGTTGTATCACTTGATATATGTGGCATAGTGCTAGGGAATCCTTATATTTATGATAGGAAAACATTCTTCTTTTGTCATGAGAACAAATATCACCTTACTAAAGGGTGACTGGAATATATTGTTAGATCCCACAGCATGAGGGTAAACACAACACTTGTTAGTGCAGTACAAATGAAGAGACTCATAAACACTAATAAGAGATATGTACTCATGTTCGTAAGGGAAAAGGATGTCGAAACATCCCACACCTTCCGAGGATGTGATCCTTCCAATAAGAAATAATTAATTGATA
>JASDQU010012494.1:95950-109238 GCA_032191745.1 Picea mariana
ACATCTTTCTGAACCTATCCACTACAACATAAAAATAGTCATGACCCCTTTTCGACATTGGTAAACCCCCTACAAAATCCATGGAGATACTCTCCCATGAATGGGATGGAACAGGAAGTGGTGAGTATAGCCCCAATTTTCTATTAGTGGGATTACAAGTAGAACACATCACACACCCCTTTACATATTTAGTTACAATTGATTTCATCTGAGGCCAGTAACAAAACCTTTGCAGATGAGCCATATTTTTTCCTACCCCAAAATTCCTAGACACAAGAGAAGTGTGAGCTTCTCATATTATATGGACTTGTTCACTTGTAGGAATACAAATATTTCCAAGAGGGTAGAGTAGTTTTCCCTGCAGACAATAGTTATCTACATGTGCACCATGGGTTAGCTTCTCAAATACCTATTTAAAATATTTATCAATAGCATATTGTTTCACATAGATATCATGAGATAAAGAAGCATTCTTAAAAATAATAGAAGCAACAATAGAAGGTCTAGAAAGCATATTAGCTACCTTGTTACTTGTACCCTTTTTGTATTTGATCACCAAATGAAACTGTTGAAGAAAACCCATCCATCTATAATTTTGAGATATAGTTAACAACAATTGGTTAAAATTTTCAGAGTGGTAATAGATAGGATTACGATATTGCATCAATAATGCACCCATGGTGTATCCGCTGGCATTTGTCTCGATCTCGAAAGGCTTGTGAAGATTATATAGTGTTAATACTGGTGCGGTATTGATTGTTTCCTTCAAAGTGTCAAAGGCATTTTGTTGCTTTCCCCCCCACTAAAAAGTGTTCTTCACATTAGTTAAGGCATGAAAAGGAGCTATAATAAATGATAAATTTTTTATGAATCTCCTCCAATACTAAACTTCACCCAAGAAACTCAGTGTTTCAATTATAGTTGTGGGCTCGGGCCAATTCAAAATTACATCAATATTGGAAGAATCAAATTTCAATTGTCCTTCTCCTACAATATGACCTAAGTACACAAGTGCAGTCTTGTCAAATTCACATTTGGAAAATTTTACATACAACTTTTCCCTTTGCAAAGTATCTCATACTTGTTTTACATGCCTTACATGTTCATCCCAAGTCCCACCAAATATAAGAATGTTGTCTAAATATACAATTACAAATCATCTATAAATGGCTTGAATACATCATTCATCATGTGCATGAAGGTTATTAGAGCATTACAAATCCCAAACAGCATAACTAACCACTCAAACAATCTTTTTTTGGTTTTAAAGGAAGTTTTCCATGCATCCTGTTCTGCAACCCTGATTTGATGGTATCCACTGCGCAAATCCAACTTAGTGAAATAAACAACATTCTTTAATTGATCAAGTAAATCATCTATACGAGGAAGAGGGTATCGATTTTTCACTATGATTTTTTTTAAGGCTCGATAATTGACACACATTCACCATGTTCCATCCTTCTTTGGCACCATCATGATCGAAGAACCACAAGGAGATGAAATGGGCCTCATGACCCCTTGATCCAAAAAGTCTTGTACCTATTTTTTGATCGATGTCATCTCTACAACTCACATCCTATACATTCCCACATTAGGAAGAGGATAATATTGTTGAAGATGTATTTCATGTTGGATTTCTCTCTTAAGAGGTAATCCATTTGTTTCTTGAAAAATATCATCATACTTAGAAACAATATCAATTAATTATTTCTTATTGGAAGGATCACATCCTCGGAAGGTGTGGGATGTTTCGACATCCTTTTCCCTTACGAACATGAGTACATATCTCTTATTAGTGTTTATGAGTCTCTTCATTTGTACTGCACTAACAAGTGTTGTGTTTACCCTCATGCTGTGGGATCTAATAATATATTCCACTCACCCTTTAGTAAGGTGATATTTGTTCTCATGACGAAAGAAGAATGTTTTCCTATCATAAATATAAGGATTCCCTAGAACTATGCCACATATATCAAGTGATACAACATCCAAATCCACTTCATCAATAAACTTTAAAGCAATAGAAAATCTGACCCTACACTGCTTTGTGACATTAATTTTTTGTTTATCACATACCCAACCAAGAGTATAAGACTTTGGATGTGGTTTAGTTTTAAGACCCATTGTTTTGACAAGTGCTTCAAATATCAAGTTTACTTGGGAACTCAGATCAAATAATGTATCTATTTTAGTGTGCTTAGATACAACTCTTATGTGAAATAATTCATTCCTCTTTCTTTCATCATCATCATGAGATTCAGTACTGAAATTTGAACTAGCATGAAGGGAATATTTACCTTGTACTCCAACCGCTGTGATATTTTCTTCATCTCCCGAATCAGAACCAAGATCTTGTTGCACTGTAGCAATGGTATTTTTCTTCCCCTTCCACCAATCTGTTTCAGTCTTTTCTATGGATGTAATTTCCAATAGTTTTCTTCATCATGACCAATTTTCTTGCAATGAGTGCAAGATAGTTTTCCTCCTCTCATCACTATTGCAGTCTTCTTGTCCTTACTTTTAAACTTCTTAAAATTTTTATGTGGGAGATTGGAAGGTTTATTCATGGGATCTTCTTGAACATGCTTCCCCATATTCTGAAGGTGAGTTGTTTGCACAAAAACTTAGTCAAGACTGGTGGGGTTAAACAATAGTAAAGTATGACGAATATAATTGTGAAGTGTGCCAATATAATTCATTAAAGTTTCATAAGAATCTAAAGGAATTTTCAATGCAAGAGATTTCTTCCTAAATTCTTATGTGAAACTTTGTACAGTTTGACCTTTACCTTGTATTAAATTTTTCCATTCCATCATTGCTTTATGTAAATAACCCAATGGATAAAATTGCTTCCTTATTGTTGATTTAAATTCCGACCATGAGGAAAGAATATAACCACACTTACTTATGTCCTGAATTTTTCTCTCCCACCGTACGAGAGCAGTGCCTTCCAACCGAAGAGAGGCCAATTTCACTTTAACTTCCTCTTCATCAATCTGTTGAACATGACAATATACTTCAACCTATCGGATCCCATTATATTTATTTTTAGGATTAGCATCTCTATTAAACATAGGTAAAGAAAAGTTTACATCAATATTTAATAATGCTTTCTTAAAAGAAGCTTTATCGATAGAATGATCAGAATGATGAGAATGATCAGATAAATAAGAACTAGAACTCATTGGTGAAGATGGAGGCTCAGGAGGGTCTCCTCCATCCTCTTGATTCATTGAAGCATTATCATCTTCTTGTTATTCCTTTTTCTTCCCTTTCTTCTTCATCCTCTTCTCATATTTCCATACATTCGCTCGAACATTTCTGACATGCGATAGAAGAACATATGGAATTTTTTCTCTTGTTTATCATGCTTGTCCTCTTCGGCCATTTTCTACCTTCGGGATGCACGAACAACTTCTGGGTTGAAATTCTTAAGTGTTCCTTCACCTTGTTTATACTTGGCCCTAGTAAGCATTCACACTCAACAATTCAATTCAAATATGAATTCTCGAATACCAACATGATCCAGGATATTTTCATCGATGTGACTTATTAAAGAATTGTATTAAATGAGCATAACATGAAGTGCACCATAAATAAATAAATAAATCAATAATGAAGAGACATATGCATTAGATCTAAACACAAAAACTTTATAACAGAGTTCATCCCTTGTGGACTATGTCTCTGAGTCCTGCTCTCAAATTGGTAGGCCTTTTCATTAACTCAACAAAAGAATTTGGAAAAATACATAAGTATACCTCATTTTGGAGTTAAGCTACATAATATTTGTTCATATCAGAAAACAAACAACACCACTAAACTTGTGGAATTGAATTACCCAAAAACGACTGCCTCCACACCTTGAAATGAGTGTGACACTTTCAGGCCCATGAGGAATTTCATCTCGATTTGCATGCCTATATTCTGCATTAATGATTATCCTTTTGCATCATTTTCCATGCCCTAGTACAACTTGTCGTGCGCCCTAGTCTGACCCCCATGCACTGACAAAATCCATTTTTTAAATAAAAAATGGGGGCGAAGTTAGCAATGAGGTCATTTGGGATATTGGTTAGAAGATGTATATTAAGGCACTTTATTGGGGAGGTTCTGGGGTCAAATGCATGGAACTCCATTGTAATACACCTTGGGTTATACATATGTGTTATAGTTTGAATATATTGGGATTCCTACTAACTTTGGCGATGGTGATAAGTTTTGTGGATTATGGCTCCAACCGGATAGATATGGTGGGATATGGTTTAATATGGTGGATTGGAGGTTGGTGCTAGCCAACCCCGCCCTTTTTAAAACATTCGTTTATGGGGCATCCTTGTGCTTTTTCCCACTACCACGTGGCAACCCATGACTAGGCCACGTAGTGACCATTCATTGGCCCACATCACCTCTACCTGGATAGATTGCCATGTCACATTCCAGGTGTTTGTACAGATGCCACATGAATGTAAAAACTTCCATGTGGCACTTTTCCATTGGTCTATGGATTTATCGAAAAAGGCCAAAAACGAGTGACATGTGGAAGCCTCTGGTGCTGCCATGTCATCATGTTGATGTCATCATGACACATGTCTCCCTCAGTGTGTGTCATGTACCCTATATGGATGATTATGTCATCCATACTTATGCTAACATCAATAGTACAAATGTTGACTCATCCCTATTGACTGGGCTAGGTTGACCAAAACTTTGATTGTGAATATCTTTTGATCCATAATTCTATTTGACAATTCATTTACATCGTTGGAAATATTGTGACACACTCTTCGCGATGATTCCAATTTCACTGAGTTTTGAGAACTTTAATTTTTTTCCCTTTCTCTATTTGCTGAGGCCATTCTGAGCTTCTGAAGGTACATCTACGAATGTTGAGTTATCCTTAGTCTTCTATGGATCGTTTTTGGATCAATGGATGAGCTACATGGGGTAATCAAATATTATGAGATGAGGATAGAGAAAGATAATCTAGTAACAAAGGAAGCAACATTCAAGGAATCCAAGAAGACAAAGAAGAAGAACAAACAAAAGCCAAAGTCAGATTGTAGCTACATCGATGATTTAGAGGAAGATGAAGAAATGGAAAACTTTGTTAGAAAGTTGAAAAGAGGAACCGAAAACTACAAATGTATGCTTCCATTGAAATGCTTTGATTTTGGTGATATTTGTCATATTTCTTCTAAATGTTCTCATGAGAATAAAGAATGTGATGAAGAAGAAGACTCTAAAAAGAAAAAGAAAAAGAGTAGAAGAAAAGAAAAATCTTCAAGAAAAGTATATGCACCAAGGAAGATAGTTCAACATCAAATGAGGATGAAGACAATGATAGTGATGCAGAAAGAGTACTCTTCATGGAAGTAGAATATTTTGAAGAACATTTCGAAGAAGAAGGAGAAATCGATCTCAAAGAATAATTAATCAATGCACTATAAGAGATAAGAATTGAAAGAAAGAAAATCAAGTCACTCAAGGAAGAACTAAAAGAGAAAGAAGCATCTAAAAAATACAACTCCGAATAAGTGGAGCAGATGATCCTGAAGATTAAAATTCAAGTAGAAGAAGACAAAATAATTAAAGAAGCACTAAGAGGTTAGTTAGATGAAAAGGAAAAGATGATCAAAGTCTTGGAAGAATAAATAATTACTCTTAGAAAATATCTTCAGAAGAAGGACACAGAACCAAAAAACATCAATGTATTGGATGAGATCATTAGCATTCAATGTCAATACCATGAAAAATCCATACTAGGATATAATGAGACAGAGAAAGGCTCAAGTTCCAAGAAAATAGAACAAAGAAGCAATGCAGAAATAGTCAGAAGCTCTCCTAAGAAGGAAGAAGGAAAGAGGAATCAATAAGAATATTATAGAGACATTGCACCACCCATAATATTCAATATGCATAATCAAAAACAACCAACAATAGATATATTATGAGAAGAATAGGTATTTAGAAGAGAAACACCATTTAGAAGATCTTCATTCCCCAGGTGTCAAACTATTTTTCTTGGTTTATGTCATTCATGTAATAATTTTGGGCATAAATATGTGAATTGTAGAGCTAACAATAAGAACATAAACAACTATGAAGAATACACAAGAAATTTTTATCTAAGAACATCTCATTAAGCATAGAGCAGAAGCTACAACAAATTTGAATTCTTGAATGCAGAAGTAGAACTCTACAAGTGAAACAACTTGGACACATGGACAGATATTGTAGATCAATCATTCCTCCCAGAGAATCACAACAATATATCAACATTCATAGACATGAACTGCAAAGGATAGGGATAAGAAAATAGGATCAATACAACAATGAAGAATGTAAGCTTGCTCTACAAGATCAACACAAGAAACGTGGATGGTATGTTGACAATGGTTTGTCAAAGTATATGACATGTGATAAAGATAGTTTCCCAACATTTACTAAAGAAAGAGATGGATCAATTTCACTTGGAAATGATAACTCATCCATAATTATAGGAAGAGGCACGGTCAATCTTGGAAGCAGGGATGTTAGGGAAGGAAATGTTCTACTAGTTGAAGACATGAAACACAATCTACTAAGTGTAATTCAAATGTGTGACCAAGGACACAAACTTGTGTTTGAATCACATAAATGTGGTATAAGAAAATCAAGTTCAAAAAAGTTGGTGGCTGCATATGTAAGAACTCCAAGCAACATATATGTGTTGAATGAAATTGGAAAAGAAAAATGTTACTTAGGAAAGAAAGATGAAGTTTGTCTATGGAACAAAAGATTGGGTCACATAAATATTGATAATATAGTCAAACTCAACACAAAAGAGGAAGTCAAATAAATGGCCAAAATATTGAAGCCAACAAATAAGTTATGCAAGCAATTTCTACAAGGAAAACAAACCAAGAACAAGTTCAAATCAAAGGAGCACTCCACAAAAAAACTGCTGGAAATTGTGCATATTGATCTAGTTGGACTGAAAAGAGCCAAGGGATTACATGGTGAACAATTATTTATGCTACTAGTTTATGACTATAGAAGAATGACTGCAGTTTGTTTTCTCATGAAGAAGTGAGAGGCATTCAAGCACTTCAATATATACAAGAATATGGTTGAAACCCAAAAGTATTCTAAAATCAAGTGTTAGAGATCAGACAATGGAGGAGAGTTTACATCAAAGGAATTTATGGACTTCTTTAGTGTTCATGGGATAAATAGGAAATTCTTGGTAGACAGGACACCTCAACAAAATGGATTTTTCGAAAGGAAGAACAATACAATGCAAGAAATAGCCAGTGTTATAGCGCAATATTTAGGTTGGGAAAATCCCTACCCAACTACAAGGTGATTTCTACAACTTGGGAATACTACACCCAATGTCACCTCAATGTAGGTCCCACATTTCAAGGGTGACTAGGTTACTCTAGGGAGGTGATCCTGGTGACCCTAGTTGGAATGAGATGAATATGGATAGAGATAAAAGTGAATCCCCTAGAGGTCAATTATAAGTGGAGGAAATGTGTGGAATGAAGTCTTGGGAAATTCCAATGGTTTTGAAGTATGTTGAGTAACATGTAAATGTTGAAATACCTACCTGAGACACAAGAAAAAACACTTTGCAATGATGTATGTTAGTTGGATAATAAATTTAATCTTGATGTCCCTAATTTGAAACAATAGATAATAGTATATATCAATGATATAATGGTTCTATAATCTTCTCAATAAATGTTAGAGATCAAGTAGAAAATACAAGAGAAAGACTAGTTAATGACTAGCTAAATTCAAGATGAAAAATCAATATTCTAGCATAAAAATATAAGGTTGTTGTAAACACTTTTCTACAACAAATTATATCAGCCTTATGCCTATCACATTTAATGTATTACAGAAATAAAATCAGCCACTTAAATCCCCTCAAACTTTGCCAAAAACTGCACTAGACCAAGAAGAATAAGAGTGCAAACTTTGAGCAAAATCCAATGGTTGATAAGGGGGTTATTCAAGCAAATGAGTTAGGGTTTCTACAGCCCTAATGGATGAAGATCTAATTTTATAATAGCATCAAGAAGTATCCCCTTGATGGGGATGCCTTAGTGGATGTGAGGTGCCCAAGGCACAAGGAATACAATCCACTTTGCAAGAAGTAAAAATGACCAAATATCACATTTCCCAATGCAATATTTTATTTCTCCAATGGAATAATAAATGACTAGTGCTCTTAATTATTGGGTTAATGGGGCCATGAAAAGAAATATCTAGAGAAGCTACCTCCTTGGGGGTTAAGATCTTTTACTTCCCAAGGAAAGTTTCTCTATCCAGGGTTATTCTAAGAGGGTGTATGTCCTTATACTTCTCTTAGCAAACCCTTGTTTTACCAATAAAATGAAGCATAAAATGATGAAGGCTATGGTGGGGGTGTATGACCTTATACTTCACCTATATCCTAGCACAATGACCTTGACTTGAAACAAATGATAGCATGAGATTAAAAACCATACCAATTCAAGTAAAAATTCCAAGATAATCCACCACAATAGCAAGAGATAAGCTTTCCAAGGCTAGCACATCACTTCCATCAACCATAACATCAATAGATAATCATAAACAAGAGCTAAGAGAGACAAATTTTTCCAAATATAGTGAAAATGTAATACCAATGCTTCTCACAGTGAGGGAGAGTTATCCTAAAATAAAATCTTATGATCTCTTATTTATACAAAATGTCAACAAGGTGACTTGTCCATGAATTAAGGGGTAAGCCACAAGACTAGGGGTCAACAACCCTAATATTTCCCCCTTTAAGAAAATAATATTAAAAAATCCATCTAAAGTTTCACTTTTGCACAAATAAACCCTAATTTTATATGGACATCTCCCCTTTAGGGGATGTCATGCCATTTAGAAAAAGTCATTAGTGTTGGAGACGCATAGGTAGGCCTCCAAAGGCAACATGTACAATATCTAGAAAATACCCTCATGGTGAATACATTCTTCTCTTCAAAATGTCCATTTGTCAATGAGTGGTACCTCACCACCAAGATCTACCACCCCTAGGTGAATTCATGCCTCTAGGAGTGATATTTTTCCTCTACTAGGAAAAACGTTTGGAATGTTAGGTCTAGGCTATGTCATCCAAGTCATTCTCAAGGCCTTCTATGTATGATATTTCTCATATAGAATGCGGGCCCTTGGCATCCAACATGTGGGCTTGTAGCCCCATGGAATCCCAAGCTAGGCTTGTTCTCCAAAAATTGTCCACGAACTAGGTATTGCAAAGAAAAATAAACATGCCCTCCAAGGATATCAAGTTATAACTTCATGATAAGTGAATCCAATCAATAAATGAGCCACCTAAGCATGTGCATCAAATATCACTATATCAAACGATTAATTTCTTAAAGACACTATGCGACTTGCCAAGCTTGAATATGGGAGGGTTGACGAGGTGTCCTATTGGGTAGATATTTACCTAGGTTAAGGAGATTTTCCAGGAGATCCCTCTCTAAGTATTGTAAAGTGGATGAAGTGGTTGGGGTCAAGACTCAATGGGCATAGGGATTATGAAATACAAGGGGTTGTAGTGTCTCATTCATGGGTGACTTTGTAGAGGGTGTGTGGTACCTTCATCCACAATGAACTTTTTTCAATCCCATCAATTTCCTTTTATCTTTCTTTATTTGTATTTTCTTTTAATATATTATAAGAAGAGGTTGAAGGTCACTTCCTTGGAATGGTGACCAAATGATGACAATGTCACCTATTATAAATAATAGATGTTCTTGTTTAACCATATACAATATAGAAATATTGTCACCCAACCATAGGTCAAAGCCACCCCCGAGCACCTTAACCTTGAAAGAGAATAATTCCGCAAGAAAATCCTAGGCCTAATAGCCAATCAAGGTAGTGTATCACTCTATAAAGTTAGCATACCAAGAATAAAGTGAAAACTATAACCAAGAGAGAGTCCAAGACTAAAACCGAAAATACAAGTTGCAGTAGTTGCAGTTGCAGCTACTCTCCAGAATTGTGCACAACTAAATTTTTGCAGTTGCAAGTTGTGTGTGTCCAAATGAGTTCTAGAATATTGTATTTATATTGCTCCTCCCTAGCTGTCTAGGCCGAATTCTCATTATGAAGGATAAAAACTCAATATTAAATATTTCCTTTAGCTGACTTGTCTTCTAGGGTTATTTCCAATGCTTTAGGGTTTCTTATTGCTTCCTGAAATATTCTATTCTTGTCAAGGTTACACATGGAGGTTAATGCCTACCGTAGCTACCATAATATCAACACTCCCTCCTAGCTAGGGATGTATTGAAGGAAATGGTCTTGAGCACAAACGTACCATTCAACCAGTAGCATCATCATAGCCATACAAGCTATCTCATGATTACATCACAAGCACCATCATCACTATCAGTATCATCTGATAGCATCAACTGCATCATCTCTCGAAGCCATGTCTCAAAGACATACTCCATATGAGTAATCAAGAATGATGTTGAATATGTAACTCACTCCACATAGTTATACAAGAACCACTTTTCTAATCTGGACATATGTCCTAGAAGAATAATTGTTCCAACATATGTTGGAAGCCACACCATGGGCTAAAAGTGTTGTGTTGGTTTTGTCACTTGGGTGAGAAAAACAACAACACTTGCATGTCTAGATGATCCTGCTAGACAAGAAAAAATTTTGTGAGTGGGTTAAACAAGACAAACAGATGTATAAAAAAATAAATAAACGAAAAAAACTAAGAAATAAAAGTTAGAAAGCATGAGAAACTTAGAACCATAAAAGGCAACTAATGACCAACATAATGCTACCAATGGATCAACAGATTAGTAGGAAAAACATCGTAGAGAAAAATGAGGACTTATGAGTCCCCTCTTCTTGCTTGGGAAGAATATTGAGTTCCCTAATGGAGAGCTCTTATTACAATGGAAGAAAAATGGAAAATGGTGAAGACAATCAATGCCTATTCCCTCAAGAGGTGAGTGGAATGGCATATTGAAATAATGCTTAAAGTCTCTTAAGAGAAAATAGGATTCTCAAATGATAATTCTCGCAACATAACAATACTTTGAATATCTTGGTTTATTAGTGCACCCATGGATATTGTTTATCACATTTCTTCAATGAAAAATGTAATTGGTTCTTGGTGTGAACAGGGGGACTTTTAGGGCACCCTCTAATCCTTGACCAGCCCCCCATTCAGATTTCGGTCAGATATGAAGGTCAAATCAGGTTGGGAGCTGGTCCATAAGTGGTTGGGGGGGTCGACAAGATCCATAAATGCGTCGTTCATAGAAGTGCATGGATTTTCTCATATACACTCACAAACTTGCTACATTGTGCACTATGAGGGTTTTGTTGGTCTACACACACTGCTCATTGTGCACATGCTTTCTTTGGTGAATTTTTTCATGTCAATTTTTGACCCAATTTTATAGTTTTTTGCCTTTGGAATGCATTTCAGTGTTGTAGGTGAACTAATTGTTGTTGGAATTGTTGTGTTTCTGTAACCATTTGCGTGCAATGTTGCAGAATAAATTTCAGTGATAATAGATTCCCCCTAATGTGTGAGGTTAGGAGCATACGTATATCATAAATATATTAATGTTTCTTTTACTGAGAGTGCCATTATAATGAAGAGTGTTGAGAGGAACTACAAGAGTGATCCATCGGAGGGAGAGAGGAAACTGTGGGATCCAAACCTTTCTCTAGAGAAAAAAAAATAAAATATGTGTACAAACGAGGTGGGCAAGCCCCATGCTCGTGTCATGTAACCAAAATGTGAGACTGTAACTGAAGATGTATGTTTATGTAGGTAACAACAGCGCCCTTAGGGGTGGTTCATAATGGTAGATGACAGTTCTAAATGGTGAACATAATCTGAAATGAGGTAAGGATGCTTGTAAGAAGTGTCGATGAATCATAGGAATTGATGGCTTAATGAATTCAGAGGTCTTCGGCTGGTAAAAAACAATTGCAATAGTCACATAGTAAGACCCACCATAACATAAGAGGTGTGTTGAAGTTGAATGTTATGGGGGTCAATAGAATCAGAGAGCAATGATGATTCTCTCTGTGTTGTCTGAGACTCCTCATTGTAAAGGTAATGAGAGTCAAGATATTGTCACCCTTCTGGAAACTGTGTTGATGTTGAAAGAAAGGGAGACATGATTCCAAGAAGCATAGCACTTCGTGAAATCCACTGAGATGATATTAGGTACTGATAGGTAACATGAATGAAGTCAATATTTTTTGTGACTCAAGACTTCCCTTGGTTGGGGAATTTTGAAGGATGATTGGCAGCAACCGTAAAACTATATCTAGTATCAGGGGGATGACTATATATGGGGTTAAACTATGCTAGAGGATACCAAAGCAGAAAAACCTAGAGATCATGGATACATGGAATTGGGATACTCGTGGTTTATGGATGATGTCGGAATGAAAAAAGAGTGGATTCCCCAACCAAGAGAAACATGGGTTTCTTTTCTAGGAAAAGAAGGACATCAAGGGTGATGGAAAAAAACTAAGTGATGGAAACAAAGGATTTTTATAATTGCCAAATAAATAAAGAATAATTTGGGTTGAATATACAGATATAGAAATAGGTTCCCTAATGAACAATGGCTTGGCCTATGAGGGCACAAGTTATGAAAGAGAACTGGTGGAGGGTGAGGGCCCCATGGGTGGGTTTTTGTATGGGGTAAATGAATGGAGTACAATATGCAGATGGGAAAACTGATGGTGGATGAGATGGAGGGCTAATGATACTACATAGGTGTAGTAAATAGAACCAAGATGATATGACTTGGGATTCCATTAGGAAATATAGCAATATGATATGTGGCTCATTCTTAGAAGTGCATAAGATTATCGAGACTCCCATCCCTAGGGGGTGAAAACAACATGAGTTTCAAGTTGCCAAAGGGAACTATGAATGGGACAATTCATGTGGGGGAGAGTGCTATCGGGTGATAGTACCAAAAATGCAGCAGAGGTAAAGGTACTACAACGATAGATGTAAGGACCCTAAAGGTAAATGTTAGAGGGTATGGTTGGGAGATGCAATTGATTTTTAGAGATAATAATTACATGACAACGTCAAACATATACCTAAAGGGGATGTGTCTCTTGCGGAACAAGTACCTACACACATGAAACCCAAATACTCGACATGAACAATATCTAATGATAAAGAACATATGAAAGTTATTTGATAAAAATTTAACATGAGCATGCATACCTGAACATGATGTGAGAAAAA
>JASDQU010012495.1:47129-61367 GCA_032191745.1 Picea mariana
TTTGGACATCGGGAATAGCTCTCGTTGGTTGTGTCCCTGATGTTTTCAAATGTAAAGATATTGTCACCTGGTGCATTGACAAATTCGTCCAAAATAGAAGAACCATCTCTCTACAAAGCGACTCTCTTGTTTCATTGGCACCTTTAGTCTTCAAGAAAATGTTAAAGCTACTAGAGTCGAACCTAACATACAAAGGAGAAGATGCCAAAAATTATCTTAGAGGGAAAAATAATGGAATCAAGCTCTTGCAGGAATATCTACAAGACCCTGTTGCAATGTCAGAAGACCTATCCATAATCCAGGTTAGTTCTTTAAAGGACCCCTATCGAGAAATTATTTGGTTGTTTACTAGATTTACGGGTCAGGATTCTACAATAACTATTCCCCGACTAGCCCTGTATATTTTATATTTTACAGTTCATGAGGATGTTATTTGGATTGAGCAAAGATCATATCGAATGAAATTTTTGCATAGTTGATGAATTTCAAAAGCAAAAAAAAGTTTTATATGGCATCATATCTGGTATTTTCTATCACGAATTGTCATGTTTTTAAAGGTCTAAATGTTGTAAAAAGGGTAAATCCAAAGATTGACCCTGTGACTATATGCTATCAAGCTCTCTGGAGGCAGAAAGTTGTCCATTGTTTTTATGAAGTTTATAATGATTTTGTCTCTGAATTTAAAAAATTATTCTTTGGGGAAGATACTTCTAGGCTTCCATTGGAGGCATCAAGCTTTTTGGATAAAAATGGAATTCTAGAAAAAATGGATAACTACAACATCATTAGGATTTTTTGTTCTCATGAAAAGCGTATATACCTCCCCTATTATGTGTCTGACAAATTATTTATCATAGAAGTGGAGAGGCAGTATAAGTTTTGGTTTCATCCTTTCTATGGGAAAAGGAAAAAACAGATCATTCCCCTGCCTTGGAAAGTGGGTGAAATTCTCTAAAGAGCAATTCCCAAAATTGATAAGTATGCCTCCTACTTTAACTAGTTTAATTTGAAGTTTGCAGAAGAGATCAAAGGGTTTAACCCTAATAACCTTTTTTATAATCATATGGTCACAGTTGGGCTCAGCCCCACGATGATCAATACACTCATATTTGGAGAGGAAGAGGATGACAGTCATAACCCCCCTGTTCAGGGTGTTAATTAAGATTATGGCGACATAGAAACCATCGTGAGTACTACCAAAGGTCACAAGCAAAGAGGGAAACCCTCAAATGAAAGAAATGCTCAGTCACATGTTGTTTCTCACAAAAGTCTTTTGCTTAGGGTGAATCCTCAGTCCACAACGGCCCAACCAAGAAAAGCCCCAAGTAACAATTCTAGTGATGATGAAGAAAGGAATCCTCCTCGAGAAAGTCTAGAAAACCCTCATAAATTACAAGTCAAAAGGAAAAGGGTGAATTCTCAACAAGAGGAAGAAAAACAAAACATACCTGAAGATGACATTTTGCTTGATAATATGGACTTGGATGTGGATATTGAAAATATTCGATTTCCGGATGATGAAGAACATGCCCAAGAAAATGTACAACCCGGTTTTTTTTTTTTTTTTTAATTGTTCAAGATGAAGTCTTCTCTAATGAAGAAACATTTTATGTGCAAAATGTTTCATTTGACAAAGACTCAAAGAAAATGGTTTTTAAAAAGATCTCAAAGAGTAAGAGGGGAAAATCACAGTCTAAAATTGACACCCGAAACATGTTACCATCAAAATTATCTTCAGTTCACAAGGTCACATGAGACGCATTAGACTTCTCGATAGCTAATATGGAAGAAGAAAATATTAGACTAAAGGAAAGAATTAAGGAATTGGAAGCAACCCTCATGCCTCCACCTATTTTGGCTACCTTGGTTGCCATGATTCGGCTTGACAAGAGTATTCAAGGAATTCCAGAGATAAATTCAAGAGTTAAAGGAATTTCAAGTTTGATTGTGGCCACTCGACATTTTGTCGAGGAAAATATAAAGAAAAGAATGTCATTAATTTTAGATTTATGGGACTTGGCAAAACGCTTTGCCTCTCTTGGCCTCAGAATCCATAATACTAAAGAATATTTGAATGTACATTGTAGACTTAAAAAATGATGAAGGCTTTTGCACAGATGGAGTTGCAATGTTCATAGCAAAGGTCTCGGCAATGACGGACCCAAGAAGAAAACAAGAAGATTTACCCTTCCAGAGCCATGTGAAGCAATTAAAGGCATGTTGGATTGAAAGAGTTAATACATTAAGGGGATTATTGAGTCAATTAAATGATGTGTCATGAAAAAGGACAGAAGTGTATTCAAAGATTGTTGACTTGGATATCGCTGGTAGCACCATCGAAGTTTCAAACCCAAAGCTAATATCAAGTTCAATGCTCATGACCCGACAACAGTTTGAAGAACAAATCGAAGACCTAAAGAAAGCATTGGCTGAGAAATTTGATAGCATAGTTGAGGTCACATATGATAACATTGACAGTTGGCTTGTTGAATATACTAATAAAAATGAAGATATTGAAAATACGTTGCAAAATTTATCTATCGACTATAGAGAAATCGAGGACGAATTGTTCAATATCAAGGTAAAACAAGAAGTAATCGTTGCTCCATTAAGGGATTATATTGAAAAGTGGTTAAAAAAGTCTATTGCCAAGATTTTTGAAATATCAACGGAAGCAGTTACAACCGTCCACATAACCGCAACGAACAAAAGTATAAAAGGCACAACAACAAGCAAGTAGAGAGAGAGAGAGTCAATCATAGTAAGTCTATATTGAATCACATTTTCCCTCTTTATCAGATTTTCATCCAGTTATACTTATTATTTCATTAGAAAAGCATAACCAAATTCAGATAACTTCTTATTGTCTTCTTTCCATATCCTGTTGCTCGTGTTCCACTCTGCCCCTTCTTTCTTCAAAACTTTCTTGTAAATATTTATTTATGGTCTACAGGAGCCCCAATCCCAGTCATTTATGGACAAACACATTTAATTTCAAGCATTATAACAGACATTACCATTTTGAAAAATCCCAGAGAACTAATTCGGGATTGATTTTGACTATATTTTATAATTCTGAGTTTTGAATATAAAATATTTGAAGTCAATCTATCAAAATCTATTTTTGATCTTTATAAGTAATACTCTTTCAAAGTTCTCTTGTGCGATAGACCATTTCTTTTTATGTTGAATGTGATCATATATTTATTAAACTATGATGGATGTGAGGATATCTGCATTTTTATTTTCTGTCATGTGTGATGTTTAAAGTTCCTGGTCCATTTTTATTTTCTGTCATGTGTGATGTTTAAAGTTCCTGGTCCATTTCTCAGGAACCACCTTCTTTATATACATATATTTATTTTTCAGCATTTGAATTTTCTTGAGCATTGAAAACTTGGACTCATGTTATTTGACATAGTCCTATATTATTCTTGATTTGAAATTTCAACGAAGATCATAAGCAAAAGAGGAGTACCACCTCTCTAAGAATGCAGGAGGTCTCATATCCTCGTGAGGTTGTCGTTTCGGTCTTAACATATTCAAACGTCAACAGTACCATAAGAGGTTATATGAATTTCCTAACAGGTGAAACAATGTGTTTCCAACCACGTGAAACCATGTGTATTTCTTGTGTGTATTCTTCCCCAATCRTAGTTTTACTCGTTGAACGATAGATCCGTGTTATTTAAAGAGGCCAAAACACGTCTCTAAAAAAAATATAAAWTGGGCTTGCTAACCCCAGAAAAAACTCTTAAAATCACCAAAAAATAATTTGTGCAAAAGCCTTAACTTCCACCAACAATATATCATAAAATATAACAAGTCAAAATCTGAACATTTTTCCACATGTACTCCACTGTGTCAACTCRGGATTCTGAAAATTTAAGAGTTTGAAACTTCACTACAAAAAATTACATCGAAAATGCTAAGATAATTGATTTCAGGATTAGTCATAAACCTGGTCTTCCATGGACCATATCTCCAAAAGTATAGCGAACCAAAACTTGAAATTTTGACCACCTATACTATGACATTTCTCCTCAGTCTCCACAAAATTTCATTGTTTGAAACTTCCCAAAAAAAAAGTTATAGCGAAAATTCCATGACTTGTTTAAAACTGATTTCAAAATGAGTCATAAACCGTATCTTCCATAGGCTATATCTCCAGAAGTATAACGAACAAAAACTTAAAATTTTTACCATATGTACTGTGATATGTCTCCTAAGTAACCTCCAAATTTCATTGTCTAAAGCGTCCCTTTAAAAATTATAGCAAAAATGCCAAGATGGCTCGTTTGAAGAAGCAAAACCCCAAGATCGATGCTCTTGATACCGAATGTTATGAACCAAGCGCTTTGAAAATGATAAAAAGTCGATTAATATAATCCACTTCGAGGGGGAGACCTCATTTTACAATATATCCAATTCGAAAAACAAGATGAGATGTTTATACAAATGATTCTCCTTTATTATAAATAGGAGATAAAGTGAGTATTATGTAACCTACCACTAAGTCGACCTAATCCTAACTAATAAACTCATAATAAATGAGTGTTAGGGCGTTAACATAGGGTCTTAGGGGTCTTAACATTGAAATTTGTTGTAGACCTAACTACTATTTATTTGAGAGGAAGTGGTTGAGTAATTAACTCAACCATTATCCAACAATAACTCAATGCCAGACAACTTTATATTATTACATAAGTAAGTGTTGTAATCTAACAAGATGGGCTTACATATGTTAACAAACCTTTCACAAGAAGATTAGTTAAATTATCACCAAGCCGTTGTTGCGTTCTAAATGATCCAATCAAACTTGTGTAAAATGAAAGCAACTTACAGTCCGTATTGATAAGTAAGAAATATGGAGGACATGGGCAGATTGAAGAATTGTAGCAGCACCTGTCTGACTGCCAGGATAGAATGTAAACTAGTCTTTCGATAGAGAAGAGAGTAGCTCCAAAATGAAACAAATCTTCAATACAAAGAGAACACTGTCAAGCCATGCTGATAGGAGTTACTGTAGAACCCATGTTTTGCCAAGGTTCAGGGACATTACCCTCTGTAGAACCCAATTAATCACTCAAGGTTATCATTTGATGGATCATAGGATGTGTCATATTAGTAAGGATGCATAAAGACTGAGAAAACATTTTTTGTTACTTTATTCTGAACTCAAAAAGCCCAGAGGATCTTTCTAGTCATAAGATTAGATTTCTAGTCATAAGATTAGAGAGATAACTATATTTATCTCTGGACAGACTTCTCTCCTAAACATGCTTTCGTAGCTACTATAATGTCGACAAACAACCATAAAGAAAAATGAATCAAATGATAGTGATGTGGAATCGTGTAAAATCAATCAACGAAAAACAGAGATTGGTATTGTGCCTACAACTATAATGTGAACTCAAAATGGACAAGAATCAGAGTCCATATGGAGCATTAATTCATCCTATAAATTTCATAAAGTACATGATGGGATTTGTTAAAGCGATCAGATATGATCAGTCTAAAATAAGGACGTAGAAACAATACATAAATGTCAAGGAACTTGAGCTTTAATTTACAAATATTCTTAGAAACATCTGCCAGAGTTCATGGCACATGCTTTCATCATTTCATACAATGATCGGTCTAGGCAACTACACATCAGCTTTTAAGTTACTTGGTTGTTACACCCTAAATTTCTAGACATTACATTATAGTGGAAATAGACGCAACCCAAACATGGCCCACAACATCTAATATATAGGTGTTTATATTACACAGTTATGTTTGTTGTTTGCTTCTGTTAGAGTCACCAATAATCCCTACAGGAACACAGTCCGTTCTTGAAATAATGGAAACGGTTTGCATCCCTCACAATAATTTCTCGTCTTACAATATTGGAAATGAACTTGGTTGCATTATGGCAGTCATCACACACACGAAGGTTTTTAGTGATCCTTATAGCAGTGCCAGGGCTTGTGTTGATAAGCCCAAATGCAATAGCTAACTTCTCGCTGTGACTGCTGAGCATGTGTCCCTTCACCTCCTCCTCCACATCATGCAGCACAAAGTCCGTGTTGGGTATGTACCCTGCCTCTTTCATCTGTCCAGCCAAGGTTTCCAAAGTTGCATAAACGTTCTCCGATTGAGGGTGTGATCTATCTCCAATAAAGAATGCATGAACTCTCTTATTTACCAAAATCGAACTGCGTCCTGGTGTTTTTTTCAACCCCAGTTCTTTCATCATTGTCCTTACCTTCACTACATCATTCCATCTCCCAGCTGCAGCATAGATGTTCGAAAGTAGAACATAATAGCCAACATTTTTAGGGTCTAATTCAAAAAGGCGTTCAGCCACATATTGGGCCAGCTTTATGTTGTGGTGAAGTCTGCAGGCACCGAGCAAGGCCCCCCACACACTAATGTTGGGTTTTAATGGCATCCTTTCGATCATTTCTTGTGCTTCACTTAGACACCCAGCACGGCCAAGAAGATCAATCATGCATGCAAAATGCTCCACCCTGGGTGTGATGCCATAATCTTGAACCATAGAATCAAAGTATCGCATGCCTTCATCCACCAGACCTGCATGACTGCAAGCAGACAAAACTGATTGGAAGGTGATATGGTCTGGCCTTACACCTGTGTGTAGCATTTTGGAAAATAGATGCAGGGCTTCCTCACAATGCCCGTGCATTCCATACCCAGCAATCATTGCACTCCAAGGAATCACATCTTTCTTTGATATTTTGTCAAATGTTCTCTGTGCAACATCTATATTCCCACATTTGGCATACATGTCTATAAGGGCAGTACCCACAATAACATCTGAATCAAACCCATTTCTAACTATGTAACCATTGATTGAGTTACCTCGTTGCAGWGCTGCCAAATGGGAGCATGCAGTGAGCAAACCCACAATGGTGACCGAGTCAGCTTTCAAATCTGCCTCTTGCATATGGTGAAAGACTGTCAAGGCCTCGTGGGCTTGTCCATTCTGAGCATATCCCRTAATCATTGCATTCCAGGAAGCTGTATCTCTTTCAGGCATCTTGTTAAATAATTGGTTTGCAATCTCCATGCTCCCACATTTAGCATACATGTCTACCAGAGCAGTGCTCACAATAACATCAGACTCAAATCCACTTCTAATTATGCAACCATGTATGCACTTACCTTCTGGCAAAGCTTTCAAATGAGCACATGCAGGAAGCACAGTCGCCATTGTGACGGAGTTGGGTTGAAGGCCTTCTAGTTGCATTTTCTGAAATAATGATAAAGCTTCTTTGGTATGTCCACTTTGGGTATACCCTGTAATCATTGCACTCCATGATACTACATCACTTGTTGACATTTTGTCAAAAACTAGCTGAGCGATCTCCACATTGCCACATTTAACATACATATCTATGAGAGAATTTCCCACAAAAACATCGACCTCCAAATTACTTCTAAGAATGTAACCATGTATTGACATACCTTGCTGCAAAGATGCCAAATGTGCACAAGCTTGAAGCATGCTTGCCACAGTTACACAATTGGGGATCACATTTTCTATATTCATACGATGAAAGAGTATCAAGGCCTCGTTGGCGAGTCCATTCTGGACATACCCAGAAATCATTATGTTCCATGAAACCACATTCTTGTTTGAAATTTTGTCAAACCAGCGTTGCGCAATCTCTATACTCCCACATTTGGCATACATGTCCATAAGAGAATTCTCCATACAAATGTCCGACTTAAAGCCTCTTTGTATTATGTAATCATGAATTAGCTTGCCTTGCTGCAGATCACCTAGATAAGCACATGCCTGGAGGACACTAATCATGGTGACAGAGTTGGGATCCATGCCTGCCTGTTGCATTTGATAAAATAATGGCAGGGCCTCATCCCAATGTCCATTATGGACATACCCAGCAATCATTGCACTCCATGAAACAACATCTCTTGTAGGCATTTTGTCAAGCACTTGGTGTGCATCTTCTATACTCCCACATTTTGCATACATATTTATCAGGGCAGTTCCCACAAAAACATCCGATTCAAATCCCAGTCTTATTAAGTGATTATGAATCTCTTTGCCCTCCGGCAGAGCTGATAGGACAGCACATGCCTTGAGGACAATGGGGAAGGTGAATTTGTCTGGATGAATACCTTCCTGTCGCATTAAGTAATACAAACGAAGGGCTTCATCGCAGAGCCCATGGGTGGCATAACCTCTTATCATGACATTCCATGAGTAAGTGTTTTGATTGTATGAAGTGCTAAAAATTAAATACGCATTTTCCATGCTGCCATATATAGCATACATGCTGACAAGTTTGACAGTTAGGGATGGGTTGTGCTCAATTCCACTTCTCAGCATGTGGGCATGAACTTGTTTCAGTTGTTTAGTGTTGTTGCATGCCTGAAACAAAGAAGCATACGAATTGGAGTAATGAGGAATAATACCTTGTTTAACGTTGTTGCTTTCCGACTTCCACTTTGGTGAAGCAGCCTCGGGGATTAGCCCGGCATCATGAAAATGGGTTCGGCTTGTGGATGGTAGCAATTCCATTCTTGCCACTGTCACAGCCATGGGTAATGAATAAAAGCAATGTATGTCTGTATGAAAGTGAGATTTAAATTTTGTGAAAGACAAGTTTAAGGAGCATTGAAAACCAACGAGTCTCAGCAACAACAATTGAGATTTTATCATTTATATTTGTGAAAACAATATATATACAGATGGGTTAAGTCTACTTTATGGTTGAGCAGCATGGCTTACAGTTTTGGAAATTTATGTCCAGATACTATCGGTGAGAAGCATAGTTTAAAATTTTGGGTTTTTATTATGGAAGTTAGGTCCTAATTTCATGGTGAGGGCATGCTTAAATATCTTCAGTTTTAATGAAATTTATTTTTAAATATGTTTATTTTGTTTTAAAATGTGAAAAAAATATGCTTAAAAATATTTTATTTTAAAAATGTGAAAATATATGATTAAAAATCTAATCTTGAATTATTTTATGGATGAAATTATTTTTAAATATTGTTATTTAGTTTTAAAAAACCAAAACATATTATTAATTTAATTAAATTAATTATTATATAAATTTAAAGGAAATCTCTGCAGTTTTGAACTAGAATAATACTTCTCTTTTTTGTTTTTTAAGAAGATATTGTATTTCTAAGATTAATATCTGGGGTTTTGAATGGGAATAATACTTCTCTTTGGTTTTTATTTTTTTACCCAGGTTTAAGAAATTATTTTTAGGAAATAATTTCTCTGTCGTTTTAGGAAATTATTTTTGGTTCTTCAACCCGTTGAGCAATTGGACATCTTAAATGAGGCAAATCAAGCAATTGGACATCTTAAATTTTTACTTTGATGCAATTTTAATTTTACTTAAACAGATTTAAATATATTTAATTTATTATTTATTTTAAGTTTCACAAGTAAAAGTTGATTTGAGAGACAAAGTCAATCCATAATAATAATTGGAACATTTTTTTTTCTCTTCTTTTCAATATGAGCACTCCACCACCTATTCCAAAAACTCACCCTAAGAAGGGGGGGGGGGCAAAATCACCCTAGAAATCCTTTACTATTATATGGAATCAGTAGAAAAAAGAAGGGAAGAGATGCCAAAATCCAAATAGAGTTAGAGACAATGATTGATAAAAAAAATTAAAGATATCATTCAAACTCAAATAGAGGATAGATACTTAGGGTTCAAGAGTGAATTGCAGACAATGAAGGATAGAATTCAAGAAATGGAAAAACATAAGAAAACAACCCAAGAAGGAGGGGTCAAGAAAATCACAACTTGAGAGAAAGGATTAAAGAGCTAGAAGAAAAACTAACCAACAATTTGACCCTCAGTAATATGGAAAACAAATTGGATATCAAACCCATCAAAGAGGAAATGAATAAGCTAATCGAAATGGACCATGAGCGTAACAAAAGAGCCTTGAACCTCATAAATTTTGGTATAAAAGAACAACAAGAGGAGGATACACTAGCAATAGTAAAAGAATAATTAAAAAATAAATCACAAATTGATACAACTTACATCATAGAAGCAAAGAGGCTAGGAAAAACAATTGATCATAAAGATAGGTTGATCCATCTCAAAGTAAGTTGTAATGACCATAAATATAGCATACTTAGTAAATCTCTGAGCTTAAAAGGGTCAGGAATATTTATAAATGAAGACCTCATTCTCGAAGACCAAGCTAAATTAAGGAAGGAAGTTCAAAAGGTAAAAGAAGCCAGGAAAGAAGGAAAATGGGCAGTAATTAGAAATCGAAAATCTATTATTAGGGATAGAGACCAGAAGGATAATAATAAATAGGAATTTGGGACACTCGGGATCTTTTTTTGGAATTGTCGTGGCTTTCCATGGTGCAAAGGTCCTATGATAAGTTGGATTCCGAGTGATATTGATATTATCTATCTAGTTGAAACTTGGGAGCATGAGGAGTCTAAGGTCCCTGACATGGAAGGATTTGTCTTGTGGTCGGCATGGAACAAAAAATCCCATCGTAGAGGGATAGGAGGCATAGCTTGTTATATTAGAAAGAACATTTCTCCTCACATTCAACTTCATAAGATTGACCCTCTTAATCAATACATTTGGATAGAAATTTCAGACACCAATGCTAAGAAGATGTATGTAGCAATTTTTTATTTTGCACCTATTAATTCTATTTTTTATTAAAAAAATAATATAGATAAAAATTGTCCCTATAATAATTTAGAACAAGTTATTTATAATTTGAAAAATGAAGGTAATATCCTCCTTCTAGGAGACTTTAATGCTAGGACTGCAACTAAACAAGCTACACTTTTAAGTAATGACTCCAACCATAATCCTTTATGGCTAGATGAGAATCTTGTTTTATCTAATAGCTACAAAAGAAGCTCTGAAGACCTAATTGAGAATTTGTTTGGTATTGAGTTGGTCAAGCTCTGCAGCTCTCAAGACCTAATAATTTGCAATGGAGCAATGAAGTGGCCAAACTACAACCAGATGACTTGTATTCATGGGCTAGGTAGTAGTGTTGTAGATTATGTGATATCTAATATCCCCGTTTCCAACCAAATAACAACTTTTGACATTTTAAATGACCATGAGCCTGACTTTGATCATAAACCTTTAACCCTAACTCTAAAATTTTCCATGCATAGGAGCACCATTGAAGAGAATTCTGATAATCAAAGGAATTTGCGCTTCGACAAAAGTAAAGTTAACATTTTCTTAAAGGATTTAAATATTAAATTAAACCTCCTAACTTATAAGGACAACATTGAAGAACTCTATCATAATTTTACAACTACCCTTTCCACTTCTATTAACAAGTTCTCTTTCGAGGTGTCCTATAAAAAGAATAATAGAATGACCAACCCTTGGTATGATAAAGAATGTAAAATTGCTAGGAAAGCCATTAGGGATGCTTCTAATGAGTTATTAAAACTCAATAAGATCAATACATACAAAGCCATGATTAAAAGGAAAAAAAAGATACTATATCAATAAAAGGCAAGAGCAACTTTCACAACTATACAAGTTGGATCCTAAGAAGTTCTAGAGCCAAATTCTAAAACACAATACTAAAGAAAATAATAGAATTCTCTTAAGGGACTGGAATTCCTACCTTAAAAGTCTTTACGAATTCCCTAATTCCATGGACACCATTCCTATTATCCCTAAAAAGGAAGAATTTTTTTCTTTAGATGACATAGAGTTCCGGGTTAAGCAGCTTGCAAATGGGAAAACTAAGGACATTGAAGGCTACCAAGCTGAAATTTTTAAAATTGGAGGGCCAATCATTATCCCTCACATACATAAGCTCTTCAATTTAGCAATTCCCTAAACCCTAGACACAAAGCTTCATTGTTCCTATTTTTAAAAATGGGGATAGAAACATTCCCTCTAATTATAGGATCATTATGATTAGCCCGATTTTAGCCAAGCTTTATGGAATTATTTTGGAAAAGAAGATTAGCCTTTGGCTAGAAAGTCACGGTAAAATAGCTAAAGGCTAGGCCGGGTTTAGGAGATATCATTCAACTGTGAACCATCTTGTTACCTTTAGGATCATTACAGAAGAGCTCCGCAATACTAAAACCAATCTTTTTTGTTGTTTTGTTGACTTTAGAAAAGCTTTTGACATGGTTCCTAGGAAAAACCTTTGGAATAGGTTGGAAGAGATAAAAGTGCCTCTCGAGTTGAGGTTTGTTGCAATAAGGATGTATGAGAAAGTTACTGCTAAGTTTAAAAACACCGAGGGTTGGTCAAAAGAGATTAACTGCAATATCGGAGTCAAACAAGGTTGTCCTTTGTCCCCTACCCTTTTTGGCATATACATTGACAAGTTAGAAGAATGCTTGGAAAAAGCAGGTTGTGTCGGCCCTACTCTCACTGGTATAGTCATCAATCTTCTTCTTTATGTTGGTGATATCGTTCTTATGGTAAGGAGTCCCCGTGATCTTGAAAACCAACTAAGAATCCTCAAGGATTTTTGCTCCGATATGGGTATGACTGTTAATACTAATAAGACTAAGGTCATGATTATTAAATCCAATAAGATCCCTTATGATACATTTGTATATGACAACAACAACTTGGAGGAAGTGACTTCATACAAATATCTTAGAATTGATATTCACCACAAGCTCAATTGGAAATGTAGCATTGAGAAAAGGATTATTGGGGGATGGAAAACTTATTATGGGCTTGAAAACAATTGTAAATTAGCTGATCTTTGGAGTTGGGATAAGATAAAACTCCTCTTTGAGACTCTTGTTACACCTGTTATTCTTTATGGATGTGAAGTTTGGGGTTGTAGTATCTCTCGTGAATCCTGGAGAAAGATAGAGCAAATACAAAAGAATTTTATAACCTATAATCTCAAAATTAAAGGAAATACGCCCTATCCCATCCCATCCTTCTCTTAGAAACAAACCTCTCCCCCATTGAGAGCATGGCAATGACTAGATACCTAATGTATAAGAACAAGTTAAACAACATGGAAAACAAGAGGCTACCTAAAATTGCTTCAAAATCAAGTCATAACCACCATCAACTCAAGCGAGGATGGCATAAAGACGCCCGGTCTTGGCTAAACTATTGGGGAATCATGGAAGAAACTATTTTGCAGAATAAAGATACTATTAAAAAAACGTCAAATCAAAATTTAAGGAGAAAATGTGGTGTGATAAAGAGTTAGAGGAAAAAAGAAAATCAAGGTATTATAAAGATGTAATCAACCCTAATCTGGAAGATCAAAATTATCTATCTGTTTTGCCAAGTGTAAAGAAAAAAATAAGCATTGCTAAGATAAGAACAAATTCTCACGAGCTCCATAGTGAAACTGGGCATTGGTCAATTCCTAAAACGCCATAGGATGAAAGAGTGTGTCACCTTTGTGACCTAAGAATGTTGACGATGAAAAGCACTTTCTCTTAGATTGTCCAGCCTATACCTATATTAGATCTCATTTTCAAAATACTTATCACACTGCCAACCTTCCTAACCTCTTAACTCAACAAAAGTATGGTGATCTTGGAAAGCTTCTCTTAATGATTTTCGAGCATAGAAACAAAATTCTAAAGAATCACAAGTAATCACTTACCCTCTTAAGGTCCGATAAACCAATTCGATCTTAGTGAATGTTAATCATTATCATTATCATAATTATTTGAAAAAAAATATTATTATTTATTCAACTTATATATTTTATATGATTGCTTGAGGTGGATTGAAATTCCATTAGTTGCTTAGGATTCATGATAATGTTTTTGAGATTTTGATTATAATGTAATGTTAAAATATTGGTTAACGAAAAAGAATGAGATTTTATTTAAAAATATTTAAATTTAATTATGAGTAAAATTAAGATATGAAAATGTTGAATTAAAAGAATAGAAAGAATTTTAAAAAAGAGTTAAATGAAATTGTATAAAAAATAATATTTAATTTTTTTTATAAATATTATAAGTATTGAGAGGTTGGTTAATGAAAAAGGGTTAAGATTTTGATAACAAAGGTTTTAATTTGATTTTTAAAAAACAATTAGTTTTCTTCATAAAAATGGGTATTTTGAATGGTGATAATGTTGAAATTGTTTTTTTAATATTAACATGCTATTAAATTTGTCAAATAAAAAAATTGGTAGGATTTTGTACAATATGATTGGACTTGGAAAAGTAAAAAAATTGGTAGGATTTTGTACAATATGATTTTACTTGGAAAA
>JASDQU010012496.1:23708-46673 GCA_032191745.1 Picea mariana
CACATGTAACAATATCCTGTACACAATAAAACAAGAAGGGAGATTCTAAAATAAGCCAGTATGTCCCTATGGATAATCTTAATGAGAAAGACACAAAATATGGTAAACACCATATTAAAATCAAGGGATCTAATGTAAGGAAATATAATGGGATTCATTAATGACCTGGAATATGTGCATATGTCAGTCAAAACAGACAATTTCCTCAAATATTGACCTGGATTTCATAATTGATAGACAAGTTTGAGTGTTTGGCATGTTTACCGACTATTAATACAATAATGTGATCAATTCCAAAGTTATGTGGAAGTTAAATAATTTAACTGCATTTATTTATCATAAGAAAGATTCTAAGCATAGTAAGCAAGACAATGTATTCCCATGTTGAATCCTTGTTTTTGGTGTGCATTGATCATCGGTCACTGTAGACAAATGTTGCGACTAAAAAGTATACAAAGGATGGGCAGATTTATGGAACAAACCCATCAATGTAAAATACCCAATGATGGGTGAAGAAAGGAAATTTACATCAACCTTTTATCAAGAATGTTGACCAACTCCTACTGTTTGTGTATTAATTGAATTCAAATGATTAGTGTCCCTATAAAAAATATACATTTCACATGGTACAATGTCCTTCTCATTTACCAAGAAGATTACACCATTGACATTTCTATGTTACAGTCTTGTGTTATCTTTCAAAAAAATGTGTTTTTCATGTACATAGCCTAAAAATGAGAGATTCTGAAGATAACCTAATACCCTGAATTGGTTTCCGACAACCTGTATAAAGCTTCTCCTACTCTTTGGCATTGACTTTCACTAATGATACAATGACTGTGACATCATCCAGCTTCCCACCAATGTATGTATTATAACCAGCTGCTCGAGCTGCATCTGAAAAGGGGCTGCTCCCTGATGTCGACTTGCCTCTCTCTTGTGCCTTTTCTGCTAGCAAAGTCGTCATTTCCTGAAATGAAAGGAGGCAAGAAGCAAGAATAATGAATAAACTTAAATTAGTCGAAACAGAAGTTCTAAACTAATTCAACAACTAAGCTTTATAAGTTTTAATTTCGAGAGTTAACAGTAAATGAGATATGAAAGTTGCTTGATGATTTGATATGTTATTTATGTTTATTTTTTATTTATTTTTATATTGTAAGTTTGAAAAGGCTAAAAGGTATAACATACATATTAACTAAACATGCAAAATAAAATATAATATGTACAAGTTGATAAAGATTCACTAAACATGCAAAATATAATATAATAGATATGGGTTAATAAAAAATACAAGTAAATTAAATTTGAATGGAATTTAATGTAATTATTTATTATTAAAAAATATTTTGATATAAAAAAATTATTTTGCTAGCAAAATTTTATTTGAATTTATAAAAACAAATGTTAAAATTTAAAATTGTATTTTATTTTTTAATAATTTTTTAATTTAAATTAAAAAAACCATTTAATGTTGTGTTGAATAAAATATTAGTAAATTAAATACAAAATAAAATAAATGTAACCTTAAATTTTATTTAAATTTTGTAAACAAGGAAAAATTTACATCTATATATTTTGTGTACCAAATAAAATATAATATGTATAAATTGATAAAAAAAATACATATTCACTAAACATGCAAAATATAATATAATAGGTATGAGTTAATAAAGAAATACAAGTAAATTAAATTTGAATGAAATTTAATGTAATTATTCATTATTAAAAACTATTTTGATATTAAAAGATTATTTTAGTACCAAAATTTTATTTGAATTTATAAAAACAAATGTTATAATTTAAAACTATATTTATGCCGAAGGCATATTTTAGTGTTAGGTTTTGTAAAAAATTTATCAATTAGTTGATAGGTTTTCTAAAACAACTATCTTTGTTCACCATTCCATCTTTCTTCAACTATTACCATTGTTTATTAATACCACACACCACCTCATTTCCTCCTATCTTTATCTCCTTCGCACTTATCCCTATGTCTTTGTTGTTCGTCCTTTCTTGTTATCTCCTTCCCTGACAATAGGGATAAGATAATGTATCCTCTACAATCTCGTTCTCCACCGTCATACGATTTTTGTTGTCAATAGGGATTCTCCACTGCCATACGATTTTTTTACTATCAATAGGGATAAGATAATGTTTGCTCTCAGATCAAATTTGAYAGTGTGCCCTTCATATACCCATTAAATGTGAAGACTCCATGGGAGAACAACGCCGGCAACATAAAACCCACAATGCGTCCAATTAAAGTTAGAGTTCCCGCCCATAACATAATGCCTCCTCCAGCTTGAAACCATTGATTTATACAACTTCAAAGAGAGCCTTCTTTCATCTTCCAATAGTATTGGAATCGTATCGTGGTTGTATAAAATTAAATGTTTTCTTATTTTTGAGCGAGCACAGGGCTTGAACATACACTCATTTTTCTACCTCCATCCACCAAAGTTTTGATGACTTGACACAGAAGAATACTGCAAGATTGGCTAACTCCTTCTCCAACATCAAATCTGGCATGAGGAGCAGCTCATCCAGACACTAATTTGATTGGGCGTAAAGTAGAGAAAATAGCCATCTGGACGGAGGCAACCCAAATAGCACCTTCTATATGAAAAATTAACTTTTCCCCATCTGCAAATCTTCCTCGTCCAGGAAGCCTCACAATTTGTGTTCCTTAAGGCGATGGTAAAGATCGTTGGCAAAGGTTTTCTTAACATCGGGGCCTCGGTAGTTGAGGAACACATCATACTTGTAGCAGTTGTTGCCATCCGCAGTGTACGTGGAGGTGCAAGCCCAGTTGGAGGTAGATGCCATGGTTTATATACTGAACATGCATACTGATAAAAGTTCAACGACGAACTTGAAGAGGCTGGAACATCGATAATGGAAATCAAATTTGGTCATTGTTATGCGTGAGAGCATAAACACTTATCACAATGAAGAAATATTCTAGGACTGTATAAGGTGATCCTGTCAATCTAATCCATGTGTGGGAAGATTTACCCTACCAGCCATTAATAATAACCTTTTGCATCAATTATGATTTTACTTTGTTAAACCAATGACAACGTATGAGGTAGTAGTTAGTTTACTAACACATAAATTTTGTTCAACGCCTAGGTATATGAAGTACAACAAAGGAAAGGGAAAGGAAATACCTCAATGAATCATTCATGACTTAGCTTCAGGTTTTCTTTCTATTTTTTCCTTATTAGGTGCTTATGTGCTTACTCTTCATGGTTCTTAGGTGCTTACTCTTCATGGTTTGTCTCAATCTGTACTATCTTTTTATATACATTTCTTCTCACTCCATTTTTTCCATTTTTCCATATTTTTGAGACATTTTATTATTCTGGTCAAACTGTGTGTTATTTCTTTTAGTTTATTTCCTCTTTAAGCATATATCCATCCACACCCCTATAGATATAGATATCTATCCCGCAACTAGGTTGGCGTGAAGGCGGCTCGCTTGAAGCGAGTGGCATAGGCTCAAAGGTGCTGAACTGAGAAGGCTATGATCTTCAAAGGCACTGACCTGAAAAGGCTATGATCTTCATGATCTTCATGTTTATACTTGATTTTTTCTTCAATGTTCAATCTAATAAAAACATTTATCCTCATCATAAACATACAATTATTTTCTTTATTTAGTATTAAAATTGGGTATTATAGATTGCACACGACAAACTTTGGTAATGTCAATATAAAACTTATTCAAATGTCAATACTTTTTCGGCATTTTCCCAAGGTACTACATGATTATTTTGCATTCGAGGAATGTGTTTTTATGTTTTCTGAAACCCAAACAATGAAAAAAGGTAAACTATTATCGGTTTCTACAGGTAATCTATTTTAAATTGTTGGAATGGAGACAATTTTTATAATAAATATTTATATTAAATCGTTTATTATTATTATTTTTAATAAATAAAAACTCTGTTGCTTTGAAAACAATCCAAAGTACATTAATGTTATGAACTCTAATGCTCAATATTTGTTTCAAATAGTTTTATTTATTTATTTTTAATAAATAAAAACTCTATTGCTTTGAAAACAATCCAAAGTACAATAATGTTATGAACTCTAATTTTATTAATGTAGTTTGATTTTGAATGAGGCTGTTATGAACTTTAATGCTCAAGATTTGTTTCAAATAGTTTTTTTATTCTTTTTTAATAAATAAAAATTCTTTGAAAACAATCCAAAGTACAATAATGTTATGAACTTTAATGTTATTAATGTAGTTTGATTTGCGTGAGGATGATATGAATTTTAATGCTCAATATTTGTTTCAAATAGTTTTTTTTTTTATTTATTTTTAATAAATAAATTTTTTTATGAACTTTAATGTTTACTATTTGTTTTTATTTTTTTTTAATAAATAAAAACTCTATTGCTTAAAAAAATCCAAATTATAATAATGTTATGAATTTTAATGTTATTAATGTAATTTTATTTGCGCGAGGTGGTGTGTTTATAGTGGGGAATGGGGATTGTGAAGAGAGATGGAATTTGACGGGTTAATTGCCTATCAGGAGACAATTTAGTCGTCAAATACGACCATGTGTAGCATTCACATCGGCCATGAAGTAAGTTATGCGTGTATTCAATGTCATATTGGTCAGCATACTTTAGCATGTAAAGGTTGTATGTTGACCAGGCTTTATGTCATCAATTTCAATGCAAGCAAACTTTCCCCAAACAAATTCCACAGTTTCATTCTTATTGTTGTTCGTAATTATGATTTTTTTGTAATTTTTGGATTCCCAACCATGTTCTCATTGTCCATAAATCAGAGATATTTATAGTAGTGTAATCGAAGCTCACTTGAAGAAAATTACATTATTACAAAATCCATGTGTTATGCATTTTAGTTATAAATATAATTACATTACTACAAAATACATGAGAGGTATATATTTTAAATCTAATGATATAGTAGAGTTTTTTTTTGTTTGTTAGTTTGTCCGTGATATGTGGGACTAACCTTGTCAAAATCACTCGGGGATCGTATCCGACCTGAGCCACACCAACCCTTAACCGGGAGCACCTTAACAGCACACTCCGTCACCGACTATCTTACACCTCGAAGACTATAATATAAATATATATTTTAATATCAACCTAGATGGATGGAAATAATTATCTTGGACATGTGAGTGCTTAATATATACAAGGGTTGGCAGGTTCATTGATTTCTCTCTCTCACACACACACACACACACACACACACATATATATATATATATATATATATATATATATNATTTATTAAAATATTATTATTTTTTTAATAACTTTAATTTTTTATATTTAATATAAAAAATAAAATTTAAAATAATTTTATACTTAATAATTTAATAATTTTTTAGATAAAAAATGATTTTTTAATTTTTATTTTATTTATTAATGTTACTCATATTGTATATTTTATTAATATTAAATTATAAAATAAATATATATTTTAATATCAACCTAGATGGATGGAAATAATTATCTTGGACATGTGAGTGCTTAATATATACAAGGGTTGGCAGGTTCATTGATTTCTCACACACACACACACACATATATATATATATATATATATATATATATTTTATTCACATAAAATTGGATGACTATATTGATGAATATTTAAAATGTTTGATTTAATATTAAGGATAAAATATTTTTTAATACAATAATAATTTATTAATTGTTTTTATTCTATTAGAAAATATTAAAACTAATAACAAAAAAATAATATATTTATAAAATTAAATATATATATATATATATATATATATATATATATATATATGATGAATATTTAAAATGTTTGATTTAATATTAAAGATAAAATATTTTTTAATACAATAATAATTTATTAATTTTTATTCTATTAAAAAATATTAAAAATAATAACAAAAAATAATATATATATATATATATTTTAAAAAAAATTATTCAATAATTAATTATATTAAATAATATATAAAAACTATACTTAACATAGAGAGGATTATAGATATATAAGATGTTCTTTAAAATATTAAGTAGTCTTTTTATATACATGTTTGTGAATAATAAGCTAAAGCTAGCCTTTCTTTTTGTTGGGATGAATCCTCTTTCTCGGGATTTCATGTGGCAACAATTTTTCAAGGTTTAAATGTTAACAATACTTAATTTTTAACTACACTCTTGTCCTCAAAATTTTATAGAATTTTTATGTTAATACATTTTTCACCGTGTTCAACTTTAAATACTTCATATATTACACTAACCCTAGAGGAATTGTAAGTGTTACCCTATAACTAAAATTTAAAATACTTTTTATTTATAAATTTCATTTATTGCAATTTCATTACTTTCACATATCTATGGTCCGTAAGGGTGCATTTCATTACTTCTAAATTTTTATAGGCCAAAAGGGCACATGTTTTGTGCCAATAATTGCAGGTTTTTTGGGAGTTAAGCAACAAAGAATTTGTATTCAAAGTGTTACAGAGATCTTGTTATGAAGGAAGCACAAGTCTCCTCTGCAATGACCACAGAGTTTTTTGGGAGTTAAGCAACAAGGAACCTTTGTTTACAATGTTACAAGGATGTCATATTGAAGGAAGCACATGCCTCCTCTATAATGAACATCGTTGAGAATTCATTTGCAGTAGGTTCTCCGATGGGCGAGGCCCCTCTTTCCAGTCCAAATGCTATCATCCACCAAAGTCGTGCACAAAATTCTCCAGCCATAGCCGTAGCTGGATAACATAAAGAGTAGTTATCTAAATTCAACCTCCCAACTCCAGTTGTTAAGCATTGTAGTGAATGTTACCACTGAACATTGCAACCTTGAATTTTTCGGCTCCCTACAATTCTAAGGGAACCTTGATTGCCTCCTTCCATTTACAATTGTTCATGGCAACTCCCACCGCAAGAAGTGCCCAAATCTATTCACATTATTTTCAGATTCAGTCCCATTATTGGGGTCGAAGATATGCATGGAAACGAGAGAGGGAGCACATGAGAGATGATTTTGCACCGCGTCACAGACATTGAATTCAAAGGAGATGAGATTTTGAAATCCGAATGGTCAACAAGATTCACTGTCAATGACTCTTTCCTACATGAGGGAGAAACTTGTTGTCCTTGTTCTTCTTCTTCCCACTACTATTAATGTTGTTATTAACATTCTTCTTCTTCGCCAACGATGATGATATCGACTTCAACTATGATAGCATCCTCCCCCCTACAAAGTTGCAAACCACTCAGTGCGCTTGTTACTCACAAAGCTAACACATGAATTTTCAAACTCCTAGAGACTCGAACCTCACAAGAACAATGCACTTGTGGACACGACAGGACCGCTAAAGCACCAACGGTAGCTGCATTTCCATGACTATACACTTAGTAAGACCCAACTACACAAACAAACAAACAAGGGATGGGAACACGAGAATGGGAAGCACACCTTCAAACCAAAAAAACAGACCATTGGCAGGTATAGAGATTTACATAGATAATTACATTTATTGCGAAAAAAACTCACCATCATTGGTTGTGACAAACCTTCATAGCAGAAAAATAAACTACACTAGACATAGAAAACAACAGATCAAGACCTTGGAGCTCCACATTCTGGAGTCTAAGCTAGAAAGTTTGGCTACCGAGGGACAAACAATCGAAGTGCTCAGAGTAATGATCATGTGAATGGAATGGAGACGATTTTTACAATGACCTAACCTATGTATATATTCAAGTAAAACTTGGCTTCTCATCTCTAACATATTTGGTCAAACAAAAACAAAGCCTTCCTTACAAATTGTGTAAAAATAATATGGATTCCTATATAGCTGGAAAATCTATTCTACAAGAGGGTTTTGGATAGAGTGATCAAAGCATATTGATTAGTGCAACAATAAGCTTTTCACTTTGATGTTTAGACTCATATATTACAACCAAACGTTTTTTAATACATTTAAGAACCATTCCATCCATACATGCAAAGTCATGACTTATCTAACATGTTTTCAAGTCCATTACAACTCAAAATATATTCAAATTAAGTTTTCAAATGATTTTAGACATAGTAAAAAGTTAATTAATTATATATATATATATATATATATATATATATATATATTATTATTATTTTTTATGATTAAAAAGTATTAGGGAAGAATCCCCGACGTGTAGGATAGTCGGTGACAAAGTATGTTGTTAAGCCACTCCGTGATGTTAAAGTCATCGGTTCGAAACCTGCAGGGACAAAAAACCCAACCATGTTAATGGTTGGTGTGGCTCAGGCCGGGTGCGATCCCCGGGTGATTTTGACGGCTTAGATGCCCCTAAGTCACGGTTTCTTAGCCACAGGTTAGTCCCACAAGTCACAGACAAACTAACAAAAAAAAAAGTATTAGGGAAAGATAATTTTTCCCATTAAAATCCCAATTTCAATTTGATTCCCTCTTCATTTTTTAAAGTTTTGAAGTTATGGACAATATTTTGAATAGTTACATAAAGAGCAAGATTTAACTTAAATGGATTATCTCCATATGGCTACCATTTCTCCATATGTGTGTTTAATTTGACCTTTTTGCTTAATTTTTTTTTTTTTTTTTTTGCTATTAACATTACTTAAATATCTTGTTAAATAATAACCTAAATATCATTTCGTATTTATTAAATGGTATTTATTTTAACAATATTTACATAAGTAGTATAGAGAATTTCTGTGTACTCAAGATGGTCTTGAAGGATTATAAAACATTCCTTCATGTTTATTATTTTTTAGTTTATCCATATTTCAAGGTATAAAAGAAAGATTATCTTGCATGATTATTAAACATTCCTCATGCTTATCATTTTTGAGTTTAATCAATTCTTTAAAGTATGAAATCAAGTCTACTAAAATATAAATTATTACAATTATAATCAATCACTTAGTTGTATTGTAATTTTTGTATATTTTTTATTCATTATAATTTGATGTAAATATAATATAGTTATCATAAAAATGGTGTAAATTAATAATGTTGAAATAATGATTTAGTGCTTGGTTCAACACAAAAGTCAATTTTTATTTAGTTTTGTGTAATAAGTATTATATTTGTTTAATTATTTTAATATTTTTATCAATAAAATTAAAAAATATATATTTAAAAAAATAATATTAAAAAAAAATAACAAATATAAAGGAGGGGCTGTTTAATTATTTTAATATTTTTATCAATAAAATATAAAATATATATTTAAAAAAATAATATTAAAAAAAAATAACAAATACAAAGAAGGTGCAATGAGTGAAACCTAGCAAAGTTGACTAATCATTGAATTAAGTTTAGAGACCCTCATAGTTTCAAAGAATAGAATGATATCCTAAAGATAGATACAAATTTAATTGAAGACATATTATAAACTTATAAATTGAACTTGAATATATACCCTTAGATTCTATAAGAAACATTATTATGATTCAAAATTCATTTAAAGTTTCACATAAAAAAATAGTTTGTCTTTTATAAGGTTTTCCCATGGTTATGAATGCATGTTGTTGCTAATAGTCTAGACATAAACTTTGTCTTTTAAAATGCTATTTTTGTGGATTGAGTAGTGCATGTATTGACTTTTAGTCATATTATAATATGTTATAAGATGTTGGTTCGATTATGGTTCATGGATAGCTCATGTTTCATTTATTGTACTTTCTAAAAATTAAATATAAAAGTATATCTAACTTTGCTTCTAAGTAGGTTTTATTTACTGCACTTTTTACTTCGACATTCCCATTCGCCAGCTTAGGGGTATGCTAATTTACTTTTTAATAATTTTTTTTATTTAAATTAAAAAAACCCACCTAATGTAATGTGTTGAATAAAATATTAATAAATTAAATATAAAATAAAATAAATCCAATCCTAAATTTTGTTTAAATTTTGTAAACAAGGAAATGTTTACATCTATATATTTTGTGTACCAAAATTTTATTTGAATTTATAAAACAAATGTATTTTATTTGAAATTTAAAATTATATTTTATTTTTTAATAAACTTTTTATTTAAATTAAAAAAAAAACTAAATAATGTAATGTGTTGAATACAATATTAATAAATTAAATATAAAATAAAATAAATCCAACCCTAAATTTTGTAAACAGGGAAAGTTTACATCTATATATAATTTGAAATTAAGATGATTCTATAGTAACTAAAATATATTAACACGTGTGATTTAGAAACAAAAAGACATCATAGATTTTTAACACATTGATATAAATATAAACGTTTACATTCTCTCTATCAAATTCTAACTGTAATAAAAATGATTTGCCATCAATTATGAGTTATCAACCACTAATCACAAGTACAACAATCCAAGTTCCATGGACTAATGCACTGAAAACAAAATTGTAAAAAAAAAAGACTACATGCACATGTAACAATATCCTGTACACAACAAAACAGGAAGGGCGATTCTAAAATAACCCAGTATGGCCCTATGGATAATCCTAATGAGAAAGGCATGAAATATGGTTACCGCCATATTAAAATCAAGGGATCAAATGTAAGAAAATATAATGGGATTCATTAATGACTTGGAATATGTGCATATGTCAACCAAAACAGACAATCTCCTCAAATATTGACCTGGATTTCATAATTGATAGACAAGTTTGAGTGTTTGGCATGTTTACCGACCATTAATATGATAATGTGACCAATTCCAAAGTTATGTGGAAGTTAAATCATTTATCTGCATATATTTGTCATAGGAAAGCTTCTAAGCATAGTAAGCAAGACAATGTATTCCCATGTTGAATCCCTGTTTCTGGTGTGCATTGATCAACGATCACCTTAGACGAATCTTGCGACTAAAAAGTATATAAAGGATGGGCAGATTTATGGAACAAACCCATCAGTATAGAATACCCAATGATGGGTGAAGAAAGGAAAATTACATCCACCTTTTATCAAGAATGTTGACCAACTCATGTTGTTTGTTTATCAATTGAATTCAAATGATCAATGTCCCTATAAAAACTATACATTTCACACGGTACAATGTCCTTCTCATTTACCAAGAAGATTACACCATTGACATTTCTATGTTACAATCTCGTGTTATCTTTTAAAGAAATGTGTTTTTCATGTACATACCCCAAAAATGAGAGGTTCTGAAGATAACCTGATACCCTGAATTGGTTGTCAGCAACTTGTATAAAGCTTCTCCTACTCTTTGGTATTGACTTTCACTAATGACACAATGACTGTGACATCATCCAGCTTCCCACCAATGTATGTATTATAACCAACTGCTCGAGCTGCATCTGAAAAGGGGCTGCTCCCTGATGTCGACTTGCCTCTCTCATGTGCCTTTTCTGCTAGTAAAGTCGCCATTTCCTGAAATGAAAGGCAGACAAGAAGCAAGGATAATGAATGGACTTAAATTAGTCGGAACAAAGGTTCTGGTCTAATTCAACAACTAAGCTTTATAAGTTTCAATTCTGGGAGTTGACAATAAATGGGATATGAAAGGTGGTAACTCACAATAGTCAATGGGTTAAAGGAAAATATTTTTTTTAATGAAAGTTTGAAATCAAAATAAACTGCAGAAATAATTTTACATTGGTCTTATATAAGTTTTAAAGAATTTAGAAATTCCTTGTCAAATGCTTCTAGACGATTAAAGATGGTATACTACATAGAAATTGTTGAACATAAAATTTATTCTGAATATAAATAAAGATCTAAAGGAAGTTGATAATGGAAACTATTAGAAAAAATGACCATACAGACAACAATAGGGAACATGGATAATAAATTCAGAATCTATGTAGTTAAGTAGACCTACAATGAAATGACAGATGAGAAAATCACATTTAGATGGGAAAAAGAAACACCACAACTTAAAACCTTAGCCCTTAAATACTCCAGAGTTTGTGGAACCCATCCAATTGACTATGTAGCCTAGAGACCCCTATCCTCTGTGGAACCCACCCAATTGACATGTAGCTTGTGTTGAGATTTGGGTACCTTGGAAAGTGGCCCACTTGTGTTTGTGAGTCTCTAAACACAAAGAGGGAAAAGTATTACTCTCATACTTTACTTTTATGTTCTAATTTCACTTAAAGCATAAAGTGAAATTAGTCACTTAAGTATAAAGTGACATTTAATTCACTTAAGTAAAGTGAATTAGAGAACATAAAGCAAAGTATGGAAACTTAAGTCAAAGTGGGTTTCCAAATGAGATTTATGAGATGTGATCTCATCCATTGATTGGACTTGGGCTAGATGTGATCTAGGCCCTTGATCTTTTAGGTTTTGCCTAAGAAATTCTAAAGGAGGCAAGGGGGTAAAGTGAGGCTCATTGTTCACTTGATCACTTGAGAGAATTGGGTGAGCAGAAGAGAAGTGAGAAGAGAGGGTTTGAAGAAGAAAACTAGGGCGCACTTATTCATGGAGGGTGCAAGCTAGTTTGGAGAGGTTTTCATGGAGGTTGTGAGTGTGAACTAGATGGAGGGCACACCTTGAGAGTAGGGGCGCAAATCTAGGAGGAGGCACATCTTCATGAAGCTTGGGCGCATCTTGTGAAGGAAGGCGCAAGGCTTGTAGAGGGCACACCAAGGTTGTGAGGAGGCAATCTTGGTAGAAGAGGTGCTTTGTGTGTGAGGGGCGCACCCAAAGAGAGGGGGTGCAAGTGTTGAGGTTTGAGACAAGTAGGGTGCACCAAAGTGAAGGGGCACACTTGCTCAAGGGCTTCATCAAAGGTCACAAGGCATCTTCAAGGGAGGTGCATTCTACAAGTGGGCAAAGGAAAAGTCAATGATTAGCAAAGAGAGGAGGGGCACCAAGGCAAAGGGTGCCTTTGTTCTAAGGCTAGCAGGCACAAGTTTTGAGGAACTCCATTACAAGCTTGAGGATAAGCTTGGATTGTATTAGGTTCCTTGTGTATTTACTTGTTCTAGCATTTGCTTTGAGATATCCATATATATATCATATCTCTCTTACTGGTTTTCCCCATGGGGGTTTTTCCAGGGTCATGTTGACCAAAAACACTTGTGTACATCTGTCATGGTTTTCTTATTACTTTCAGTTGTAGGAGTTGTTAAGATCCTAAGAGGGTGTTTGATGTTTTGACCTATATGCAGCCTAAACCATATTTTAACCCATGCAAAGAGAGCCTCAAAAGGACATCAAATCACAAGACTAAAGGCAGATTTTCAGGGTAGAATTATCAGACTTAGTGGTTGTCCCAAAACAGTGAGTAAAACAGTTTGGTAAACCTTGATTTTAGTGCCCAACAACAGGTCAAAGACAGACATGTGTTGGCAGCCTTTGGTACCTCCAAAATCTACAGCCTGGAGGGCCACCAAATTAAACATCAACACACTATTTCAAAGAGTATGCATGGCTTACAAGAGCTCCTAAGAATGAATATGTTCCATATTCATGTGCTAGACTTCTTGGATATTTTTCCATTTACGTTCTTCATCGATAAAGTTTGAGAAGGTTTATAATATGAAAATTAAGCCTCCTATGTACATTGGAAATGAAGATGATAAATCATTGTTTGATATAATTTATTATGATGTTCCACCAAGTTTCCAGGACATGAGGATCCGCGAACGGTGAAACATGCCTGGGGGATGTGTGGAGATCCCCTTAAATTCATGGGGGAAGAGGGGATATCAGGATCCTTTGAATATGCGACCCCATCTCTAAAATTCTAAAAATAAACAAAAATTCAAAGATATGAAAACATAAACCAAAATGATACATCTAAAAACTAATTGGAGTTCATCAATCACAATTGTAGTTTCAAATTTGTAAATGATACAAATATGATCCATCAATCACCATTATATTTCTCATTGAATCAAATTAGTATAATTAGTATAATAAAATGAAATACATTGATGCATATTCTAAATACTATTGAGTAAAAACTGAAATGGAAACTAATAAAGAGTCAAAGACTTGGTGATCAATATCTATATTCTGAAGAGTCAAATTTTATCATGATTCATAACGAAAATTGAATAAACACTGAAAAGTATCTAAGAGAAATCAGCTTGAAGAAGCCAATGACCAGTCCTCTGGATCCATCTGATGTACAAAGTCATCAGGACCATCAACTCACAATGCTCTTCCTCAAATCAACAACAACTTCAATGAGTGAATGAAAAATGAGAAATAGGATTGGGGGGCATGGTGAGTTATATAGATTTAGGTTTTAGTTTTTTTTTAACTTTTTTTACCTTTCATAAATTTTCAAGGGATAAATCAAGGAAGGGAGATGCCTAGGTGTCGTGTTTTTCAGGGGCAGGGGAAGCATCTAGGTGTCTCCCACACGTGTGAAACACCCCTTGTTCTCTACAAAACATTTTGTTGTCCATTTTTAGGGTTTTGCATTATTAGGGAGGTTGCAAAACATTGCATAGGGTGTCTCAAGTGTGTGAGGGCACATCCCCCACCCTGGGAAGTGCATCCCCATGTAACATTGATTTATTAAAGTCAAAAGAAGATTTTTTAATAATTCTTATCCTTGTTACCATTACTCCCTATTCTACTTTATTTGTTGGCCTAAGGTGAACCTAACTAGTCTATCATCTTTTCCATAAGCCATCTGGTTCCTTGAAAGTTAAATGGAAAACACTAGGCTTGAAGTTCGGTTCCAATGATCTAATGTTGGATCTGACAACAAAATTCTTGTCCAATAGCAATGAGCACAATGGTTCCACCCAAGGTGACTCAAAAGTATATATGCAAGGTCTACCATGAGGTAATTATGAAACACCTACGGAAATCCCTATTGACATTATAGTGGTTGAATATAAAATGTGTGATTCATATAAGGAAAAACAATGCGTGTTTACTTTGTTGGAAGGGTTCCTCCTAAAGCCTTTGTTAGGGCTTTGTTTAAAGAAGTGTGGGAACTCCATGGTTGGCGTTGCATTAAGCCCATTAGCTTGACTAAATGATTTTTCCTTTTTTCTTTCTTTGAGAAACCCCATGTCAACAATATCGTCTCTCGTGGTTCTTGGGTATGGAAAAATACCTAGGTTGTTTTTCTCCCATGGGTTGAGGGTTTCTTTGTTGATTAGATTGCTTAGCTTTCTTGTGTTGTTTGGATTGAGTTCCCTAACTTGCTTATGCAATTTTGTCTCTTCTTGGAGCATATTTTGGTGCCCATTGGTGAATTTATTTGTGATGAGCTAGTTCATTGTTTTAACTCGAGGCCCCAGAATAGGGTAAGCATTTATGTCAATTTGTCCAAGGATCTAAAGGAGTATTTCCTTACCCTATTGGTTGATAAAGGATTAAGCAACATGTTAGATACATCAATATGTCAAATACTTCTTTTTGGTGCAAGAGTTTGGACCACAAAATCTAGGATTGTCCTTTGATGGTCTAGCTAGACCCGTAGTCCACTTTTGTCACACAAGCCACTTGTGGCTAGAACCAAGTTGGTCCTTAAGTTAACAAGCATACAAACAATGAGCGGGCGCAATTCATTTTCAAGAATAATCAAAGTAACAAGTCATTTGTTACTCCAAAAGTCCAAGCCATCTTGGGGAGGGGAAAAAGGGTGCATTCTTAGCCTCCTCTGCTAAACCCTTAGGTGGATGATAAGCTTATGCCCAATACATCAAAACAATGGCTACATACTTCTATTAAAACCCTTGAAACATCAAACACATTTGGTGTTTTAGATGGATTAGGGGAGAATGAGAATGAAGGTGAGATGGACTTCATTCCCACTGAATCTCAATGAAAGTTGCCTCATGGAATCTCAGGGGTTTAGCAAATCTTTGTAGAAAATATATGCTCTGGAAAGTTAAGACTATCTTTAGAGATATTGACATTTCTAATTCCAAAAATCTAAGTTGCATGATATGGGGAAATAGGTACAAGTTTCCAAAACAAAAATGCATTGGAAACATGACCCCTCGAATATTTGGAAATGTGGAAATGTGATATTCTTTGTTCCTCAAACACGAATTTGAGAAAGTGTATGATCATGTGGAGTGGACTTTCATTCTATCCATGTTAAAGATTTGGGCTTTAAACCTTTCTTCACTAGATCAATTGACATTCTTTGTTGAAGCCTTAATGTAACTCTCTATTAACTAGTGTAATTTAGAAGTGGTAGGGTTGTTTTGCTCCATATGATAGGGTTTCTCCCTAGCCCTTGACTTATATGTAATCATTGTTGAAGCCATGGATTATCTAATTTATAATTGTTGAGAAAGTGTATGATCATGTGGAGTGGACTTTCATTCTATCCATGTTAAAGATTTGGGCTTTAAACCTTTCTTCACTAGATCAGTTGACATTCTTTGTTGAAGCCTTAATGTAACTCTCTATTAACTAGTGTAAGTTAGAAGTGGTAGGGTTGTTTTGCTCCATATGATAGGGTTTCTCCCTAGCCCTTGACTTATATGTAATCATTGTTGAAGCCATGTATTATCTAATTTATAATTGTGTAGGCCAAGGGCCAATTAGAGGTATTCCTCTACCTAACCTCGATAGTGGGCAATTGATTAATGGACATTATACTAATGATTCATTTCTTGAAGATCAAGGCTTCTGAGATAACACTATGGATTGCCTCCAAAACATTTTTGTTGTATATGGCTCTAGTATACATTGGGCTGAAATTCAGTGCTACAAAGAGAGCCCAAGCCAACTTCTTGGTTGGATTTGTTAGCTTTCAAGGTTACTCTGAAAGTGTTTACATTATGCTTTAGGGGTGCTTAATGTGATAAGGGGTGTGTTATCCCCCCCCATGCTAGGGATAACTAAGGAGATGATGTCTAAAGGCCCTCAGGTTGTAGACATGGGAGTACTGAGAGGCAGATGAATACGCAGAGCCCATATCTTACCACATATCACCATTTGATCAAAAGACAGTAGCATCCACCACACTAGCTTGGCGCACAGAGGACAACAAGTCTTGCTCCATGAAGTAACAAGTTTGGTATTGTGGTAAGTGTCATTCTAATAAATGAAGCATTTGAACATGTTGCAAAGGGTCCTTTCTTGATTTTGAAAACATTTACTTCGAAATTATTCCTTTTTTCTCATTTCACCTCGATGGTTGACATGTCCCAGTAAGTGGTCACCCTCGGAAAAAGAGTTGCTACTAGGTGGTCTCCCTGAAGGGCCATCGTACCACTACCACACATACTTGTCACTTTCCATACTTTTTCCCTTTTGTTTCCTCATCTTTTGGGTTTTTGGGCATATTCACCCAAGAAGGGCTTGTACCTCATTTCATGGGAAGAAGGGGCTAAAGGCCCGAAGGTAGATTGCAGCTGCTATAAAAGAATAAGAAACTAATGCAGAAAAAAAAGTGAACACAACAAATGAGAACCATCAAAAGTCGGTCCAACTTGAGTTCTGTTGCCGCCTTTATACACACCTGGGTGACGTGGAAGAAATCCTCAATCCACTTGGTGTCTCTTTGGGGGTAAGTCTTGAGTCAAGGTGTTGTCACCTGATCCTTGACTCCTCCATCTAGGCCAACTCCTAGCGAAGCCAAGGGTGGTAGTCCCTAACAAAATATACTAAGGCTTGAACTAATCTAAGTACAAGAAATAAATCTAGGAGTTTATTGCAACAAAAGCAACTACAACAAAAGTAACTCTATACTAGCAACATATATCATTCATTCACAAAATAATAGCTTATGAAGATAGATATTCAATTAAGGAAACACTTGCATAAAAATGCATTCAAAGGATACAAGTGCTTGCAAGTAAAATAACCATAAACCAAATAGATACTTCAAGATAAAGTAATGATTTGCAAAAGTGAATACTTGAAGCAAATGGCTTCTTAAAATATAGAAAATTAAACCAGTGCCAAATAATGAGATCGTGTGTTATGCTGCTGAAAATAAAACTAATGTAAAATGTGGCCTCTAAAGAGACTATTCCTTAGAGTGGAAATTTGTGGAGAGTTTGTCGAAACCCAATAGTTTCACCAACAAACTCACTAAAGGTGTTGGATGTCCAACACGGAGGGGAACAAGCCTGGGGTATTCCGCATGACTTCACACACTCCCTTTAGGCGGTTTTCCAAACCAAACAATAGAAGATTTCCAAGATTGTCCTATTAATCTACTCCACACTGACCAACCCGGTTCTGATGAGTTCCCTAGATCAAGCTAAGCTCGCAAGGGTTCAAAGCATAGACCGGGAGCTAAGGGGATATGTTTATTTGAAAAGTAAAAATAAAAGACTGAAAATAAATTGCAAAAATGTAAATGTTTTCTAATTAAACTATTGTCCATATTGTCTAGCCTCTTTGCAGAGGAGTTGAGGGGATGGGTTTATTTGCTCCAAATTGAAATGACAGAAAATAAAGGTTTTCTAATTACTAATGTCCTCACTGACCAGCCTCTTTGCAGAGGAGCTGAGGGGACTGGTTTATTTTCCCAAAAAAAAAGAAGTAAAAATTGCAGAAAGGGAAATCTAATCTAACAATTAAGGATTACTTTCAGAAAATAAAGCCTAATCTATGTGATTGTTATTGTTGTGTTTTATGCTTATTTAATGATGAAAAGCAAATGAAATGAAATACTAAAGAAAAATACACAATCACGCCACAAGACACCACCCCCCTGGGGGGAAACGCAAATGGGGCACTGTGTAGCCCACTCTTTTATTGCCTCTGTTACAATGATTTCTTTTTAATGAGACTTTGGATCCTTATAATGATGGATCAATGAGGTTTACAAGTTTACAAAATGTTTTATGAAGGTAAGAGGTGCTTGTGGAAGTCCCAAATGCTCCTAATCCGCCAAATTTTGGCAGAATCTCCCCTTGTTTATTCAATGACCTCTAAAAAACAGCAAGGTACTTGTGCCAAAAATGTTGCAAAACAACTTTAGAAAGTGCCTGTAAAAAATGGTTAAGATTGCACAAGAATCTATATAAAAAAAATCTAAGTAAACCTACAATAACTTAGCAAAAAGAAGCCTAAATAAACAAATAGAGTGTCTTTTCTTGATGATATTATTTGTTGTCCTAAAACAGTAAATAATATCAACAAAGATGCCCAAATTTAGAATTTAAACACTTTGAAATCAAACTACCTTTAGCTTTAAAATATTCCTTTTAAAGATAGACAGAAGATAGAAACTAGCAAGCTAGATCAACTCTATGAATAATACTTTGCAAAATGAGATCTAAACTACTTGCTTTTATCATGCAAACAAAGTAATCTATAGATTTAACTTTGAAATAAGAACTTTACTTTGCATGTATTTGAAGTAACCCAAAAGTAGAAGATTTAGAATATTGAGAAAGAGAAGAAGAGAAGTGCTTGAACTTCTTGAAATCTTGGGCAAAATGGAGTCTTGTTGATGGATCACAGAGGGACTATGTCTTTCTTTAGATCTTGAAGGAAAAGGAAAGTGCAACCAAACCCAACCTCCTCTTCAAGTGTGAGAACCTGCAATACTTAGAGACTTCTTGCCAACAAACTATTAGTAGAATGGTGCTACCTACATAAAATGCTTTACAAAAACATAAACATTAACCGAAATGGATATGTCTTATAAAACATTCAAATGCAAATAAGCAATAAGATCAATAAGCAACCTAGCTCTTCTATTCTTATCCTACTTGGAGATAGCTCTAATTGAAGGCCACTAACTAACAATTGAAACAAGAGCACAAAAGAAAAAATTACCTCACAATTAAGCACTTGACATAGATATTCCACACATGAAATTTGATACACCAATGTAGCCTCCAAAGGCTTTTATTTCAATTCAATGAGATGATACAACAAGCAATTCTTCCCAAGCTCCAACTAGCTTAAGCAATGGGAGAATGCTTTCATTTATAGAATGAGTGAAGAGAGCCAAAAGGGGGTGGGGAGAGGGGAGAGGGGGGAGGGCACCAAGTGGAGAAGAGGTCGCACCACTTGCACGAGAGAGGGAGCCAAGTGTGAGGGAGATGGATGCCACATCTCCCCACACTCCTCAAACTTGCCACATGTGAGAGAGATGAAGGATGAAGGGGTGCCACCTCTCAAGAGGTGGGCAATACACTCTAGAATGTGCCACCTAGAAAGAGGGGCACACTTCTCCTTTGAGCACATGCCTAAATCAAATATGGCTGCCATCTAGCTCAAGTTTTCAACCAATAGAATTCGCCCTTCATGTGCCACATATCCTTTGAGGCTCTAGTTGACTCAAAACATGTCAAAACATGTTTCCGGCAAGTTTGCTAAAATTATTTTTTCTTGATTTTTCATGTCTTTTTTCACTTTTGTGAGCAAAATTAACTTTTTTATGATTAAAATCACTAATTTTACTCACAAAAGTGGATACTTAGGTAAAGTGGGTGCTCTAGGTCCAAAAATGAGCACCCCCAAGGCATATAATGCCTCCTAGTACCATTTTTTTAATACATAATCAAATTACAATTAAAATAATCATTTTTACGAGAAATTTTTTATTAATTGAAAAAATTTAAAAAACCTAAGGGGGACTTAGCACATTTCCATAAGACTCTAAGATAATGCTTAGCATGGTTATATACATAAGACTCTAGACTTAAACACTCCTCAATTCATATCCACTAGGACAATTACTCCAGCTTTGGAGGATATTAAGTGAAAAACTCGAAAATTATAAATCGCTTAGAACAACAAAATATAATTAACAAGTAAAAAAAACACTCTAGAGTAATGTACTAGTGTCAAAGTCTTGGGTGGCCAAGCTTGTTATAAAAATCACATGCTTAAATTATTTTATTACAATTCCCCGCAGGATATGGAAATGTGGTAAAAAGTTGAAAAGGGGCCATAATAGTCAGTTGGACTTCTGAACTCTAAATTTTGAAGTTGTTCAATATTTGGCGGCTCATCTGCAAGCCCATCCTAGTGCAACTTGGTGGATAACAAGTTCTACCTACTCAGTGCCCGCCCTGATCCCAAATTGCAAATGCTAAAGTTTGAAACCTTTTAAAGGGGACTAGCAAATTACAAATAAATAAAAGCAGGGATTGGAAAGATGGTTAAAAAGGGGTTTGGTAAAAGTAGCACCTAAATAGTTGGTAACTCAAGAGCGAGCACACCCTCTACAGAGGCACCCATAAATGAGAGAATATGAGCCCTTGTATGTCAAGAAAACCCATACCCAGAAGTCACACCCCCATCCACCTCATACTCTTTACACGACTTAGAGAGGGTCCTCTTGGGAAACATTCCTTGACTTGAGAAATGATCTACTCAATAGGTCACCATGACAACCCTCCCATACTTAAATTTCGCAAGTTGTATAAGGTCTTTGAGCATTTGTTTATTTTGAAAAGGGGGAATTTGATGCACATGTTCGGGTGGTTCTTTTATTAAATATGGATTACTTGGCATGATACTTGTGACTTGTGACTTGTGGACCCATCCTTTCCCTTGAAAAAAAAAAGGACCAAAAGCAATAAGACTAAGAATAAAAGGTATTGAATGGGCTAGGAAACAATGGCATTCATGATAAGGTGCATCTCGCCCTCTACAGAGGCACCCACAGGAAAGACCTACATTTCCCTGTTATCAGTGCACCCCCTGCCCAAACATTTACCCTACACCACTTCACACACTTACATGACCTAGATTGGTTCTCACCTGGGAAACACCCGAAACTTAAAGAGGATTAGCCCAATAGGACATCCTGAGACCCTCTTCAAACCTGACTTGTTAAACTGCATAACGTCTTTGAGCATTTGTCTGGGTAAAGGGGGGTTCGATGCACATATTTGGGTAATTTGATTATTAGATGTGATTGACATTGCTATGATACCTGTGACTTATGAGCCCCTGGAGGGCGTACTTGTTGTTGTTGCAGGACTTTTCCCAATGGACAGATACATATGGGGGAATGATTAGGTTGGACCTCCATGGAGCTGAGAGCCCAACAAATGGATGTTGTGACCCCACCAAGGGGAAAGAGAGACCAGAGGCTTGCACCAGGAAGAGAGAAGGACGTTGCATCAGGGACACTCTGACAGAACTAGACCCAGGGGGGTTTTGTCTTTCCACCTGGACATTGACCCTTGAGAGCACATGACTGTTAATGTTTATGCCATTATTATAGTTCTTTGCATTTCAATAGATAAGAGAAACATCAGAACAAGATCACTGAGAAATACACATTCACAAGAGACACAACATTTATCCTGGGAAACCCTCTCGGGGAAGAAAACCCAACAAAAACTTCCTTATCATAAATTGCCAATACAATGTCAAGAGATAACTCAAACCAATACAGATAGTCCTCTCCAAAAGATGCGCCACTCTTCTCCCTCTCTCCTTTGCCGGTAACAGATCATAACTTGTCTCTCAAACTGAGCAAGTGAGTTGTGATCAAATGAGGCGCTAGCCTCCTATATTTATACAAGTTCCGGCACGTGTTAAGTGTCTCTTCACTGGTAGGGCCGACTTCTCAATCTGGGTGGGTAAACCCACCTTTATTATATTTTTGGGTCTCTTAATTAACTACTGGGGTCGACTTCTTATTCTGCGAATCTCCCTATTATAATTGTCTGTTGACCAATCCGCAAAAGGGGATTTGGTCCTAATACAATTACCGACATGATTAATCCACAATGGGGATTAATCATATGAATAAAATAACAATAATAATAAGAATACTCTTCCCAGTTGCATTATTTCAACACTCCCCCTTAACAAGAAGGGTCTTCTTCAACAGCATCAGGCGAGAGAGGTCTACATCATCAGTGGCATCAGGAGGACAGTATTGTCAATATCATCTTGAAACATTGACTAGCACATTTACGAGTCATCGGAAGTTTTCTTCATCGGCAACATCATCATTCTAGAAAAAATGCCATCATCATTTGCATCAATATGTATCAATAAAAATGATACCTCATCACAGCACTAGGCTGGCACATCACAGTACTACACTGGCTCAATGTCACAGTTGATAAGCTGGTA
>JASDQU010012496.1:46773-67329 GCA_032191745.1 Picea mariana
CAAAAGATGCGCCACTCTTCTCCCTCTCTCCTTTGTCGGTAACAGATCAGAACTTGTCTCTCAAACTGAGCAAGTGAGTTGTGATCAAATGAGGCGCTAGCCTCCTGTATTTATACAAGTTCTGGCACATGTGAAGTGTCTCTTCACTGGCAGGGCCGACTTCTCAATCTGGGTGGGTAAACCCACCTTTATTATATTTCTGGGTCTCTTAATTAACTGTTGGGGCCGACTTCTTATTCTGCCTATTATAATTGTTTGTTGACCAATCCGCAAAAGGGGATTTTGTCCTAATACAATTACCGACATGATTAATCCACAATGGAGATTAATCCTATGAATAAAATAACAATAATAATAAGAATACTCTTCGCAGTTACATTATTTCAACAATGACATCATCATTTTGACCTTGACGTCATCCAGAGTTAGGGTTTGCATTTATGATGGGTCGTTGTGTGCTAATTGGCATGTGTGTCGGCATTCAGGGCCTTTGGAGGCCAAACGTTCTACATTTGAGGCCTAGCATTCCACTTTGGGGTCCTAACGTCACCCTAGAAGGGCATGACGCCACCCTTGAAGATGAAATTAGGGTTTAATTAATGTTATTTATGTAAAAAATGGATTTTAATATAATTTGGCCATGTCGACCTTTTTATGACCTAACTGTAATTAAAGGTCATTGATATTGTATAAATAAGAGAGAAAACTCTCATTTTTTATCATCATCACTCATCACACAAGTGTTGAAGTCTGAAATTTGCGCCCTCTTTAAGGGTTATTGGCTGAAATTTTAGGCGCACTTATTGGAGGAGGCTAAATTTTGGGGTTTCTTGGTTATTTACATGGTGGAAGATCTTCAACTAGGGTTTGAGCTTGATTATTCTTGGTGAAGTAAGTAGAAAATCTGCATCTTGTTTATGTTGATGAATGTTTGTGTTAAGCTTTATTTATTTCATGTTAAAGATTATGAAATTGCTTTCTTAAAAGCCCAGGAGAAAGACATAAGTTATTATATTTTTCTCTATAATTTTTCACTTATTAAGTTTTCCCGAAGAGCACCTTGTTTAGAAGTAGATACTAGAGCCCTACCATTGTAGCACTCTAGTAATCCTACTGTACTTGCCTTTTGCATATTTTATTCCAAATTGTCTAAGGAAAAGAGAAATCATTAGGGCCTAAGTTTCCTTACTTCCTAGCAATTATCTCTCTAGGACTTGGATGTTTGAGGCCTTGGGTTACCAACACCTCTCTCATCTTCTCCATCTCCTTTTAACTAAGTATTATCATTGTTATTTCCCTCTAAGAGGTGTTGCTGCTATCATTGACTCCATTACCCTAGAAGGCACTAGTCTATTCACTACTAGTGATTGATTGATCAAACAACTTTCAAACTATCTTCCTTGGAATATTCACTAACTCCTACTAACCTTAGATTAGCCTAATTCACTAACTAACTTGTTGTTGTTGCAAAATATTGCTACAACCATCTAACAACAACAAACTGGCCTCAAAAATGACATGTTATGCTAGCTAGACATTGCTAAATCTGTTTGTGACTATCTAATATCAATTTTCCTAGCTAAAGCTATTATTTTTAGTCTTTTCTCAACTATTTAGGAGCTTAATCATTGTGGTTGTTACAAATTTATCATTGTTGTTGTAAACTGTTATACTGCTGCAATTTTATATCAGCTAGTCTATTTCTCAAGAGTTCATTGCCTTATGAAGCATTAACATCATTTTGGTACTTGGAAAGTGACATTTTTCTATTTTGTTGTCTTGTTCTGGGCATGTACACTTCATTTATCTTTTGCTTCATCTTTATAAGACACAAAGAACCTTTGAAATTGAGTGACTTGTGAGAGGGGAGAACTTTCTTGCCTTAGCCTTCTCATACCCTCAGGTCATTGGGGATGTCTCCCTTGGGGTACATTGATATACTCCTAAATAGAAAGGGGTTTCCTATTAAGGTGACAGTGATAGGTCACCCCCTGTTACGCCAATCTTGCATTTACTTGCTTTGGGCTTTAGGCAAGTACAGATTGTGCGATAACATAGACCATTTTAAACTGAATAGAGAATTGGAAAGAAGGTATCATGTAGAATACCCAAGGAATCCAAGAAATGAATTAAAATATAAAGAGGATTGCCTTGGAAATTATGCCATCTTGTCTAACTCTTTAAGGCCCATAGAAGAAGAAGCTAAAGAGGAAAGAGTTAACGAGGGATGGTACATGCATTTAGATGGTGCATTTTCTAGATTTGGGAAAGGTATTGGCATAGTCATTAAGTCTCCATCTGATCAGGAATTTAAGTTTTCATATAGATTGGAATTTGATGCTACCAATAATGTGGCTGAATATGAGGATTTGTTGCTTGGTCTAGAGCTTTGCAAGGACATGGGTGTCAAATGTTTGAACATAAAGGGGGATTCAAATCTGTTCATCCAACAACTTAAGAATAAATTTGCATGCAAATCTGAAAGGCTAAAAAAGTATAGGAATGCAATATGGGACACCGTGGAAGGTTTTGATGCCTTAAACCTTGTTGTTGTTCCTAGAGATCAGAACTTTAAAGCAGATGAACTCGTTGTAGCCATTTCCACTCTTCAACTCTCCCAAGATTTGATTAAAGAAAACATTACGATAGAAGTCATATTTAGGCCTTCAGTTCCGGATAATATGGATCATTGGCAAATATTTGACGATGATAAGAAATTCATTAAGTTCCTAAATCACATGCAAGATTTTTCTGAATTCCACGTCAATGAAAAAGAAGAGGGATGTAATTATACAGAAAATAATTATAAGATTAACCCACTCCCTAGAGGCCTTGTTTCACAAGAAAAAATATTTGACAGGCAAGATGGTCACAAATCAAAGGAGGAAATAGGTATAAAACCAAGTGATCACTTTGAAGTCAACATTGGAACTGATGAAGAGCCTAGAATGGTGAAGGTTGGAAAAAGCACACCTACAAAGGAAAGGAAAGAAATTATTAAATTACTAAGAGAGTATAGGAATGTTTTGGCTTTCAGCTATGATGAACTTAAGGTCTATAGGGAGGATGTAATTTAGCATGTCATTCCTTTGAAGGAGGAATCTAATCCCTTTAGACAGAAGTTGAGACAAATTAACCCCAAGTTAGCTCATTTGGTCCAAAAGGAGTTGCAGAAAATGCTAGCAGCCAGCATAATAGCACAAACTAGACATTCTTCCTAGTGTTCAAATTTGGCTGTAGCTAGAAAAAAGAATGATCAAATCAGGCTATGTGTAGATTTCGAAAATTTGAACATTGTGTGTACAAAGGATAACTATCCCCTCCCCAAGATGGAAACATTACTACAAAGGATAACAGGGTCTGGAATTATTTCAATGCTTGACAGGGTTTCAGGTTATAATTAAATCAGGGTCAAAGAAGGGGATAGGCATAAAACTACCTCCAGTGCTCCATGAGGTACCTTTGAAAATCTAAGAATGCCTTTTGGCTTGTCTAATGTTGGAGCTACTTTTCAAAGAGCTGTGGATTATGCCTTCAGAGGATTGATTGAAAAGATCATTGAAATATATCAGGATGACTTAACAATGTTTTCAAAGGATGGGAAGAGTCACATTAGTCATTTAAAATAGGTTTTTAAGAGATGTAGGGAATTCGGGATTTCCTTAAATCTGACTAAATCAGCTTTTGGGGTAACAGAGGGGAAACTTTTGGGCCACATTATTTCCAAAGATGGGGTCAAGATAGACCCTGAAAGAGTTGAAGCAAACGAAAAGGTCCCTTTGCCTATATCAAATAAAGCTCTCCAATCCTTCCTAGGCCAAACTAATTTTGTTCATAGATTCATTCCTAATTATGCAGAGTAGTTAAGCCAATCTATAAGTTCCTCAAGAAAGATGTTAAATTTGAATGGAATGATCAAAGCAAGAAGGCTTTCAAAAAAATTAAAAATGCCATATTTGAAGCTCTCGTCCTAATAAGTCTGGATTATTCCAAGGACTTTTAGATTTTTTCCTTTGCCTCTGAAGACACCATTGCTGGTGTTTTGCTTAAAAAAAATGACTTAGGCCAGGAGCAACCCATTGCTTACATGAGTAGGGCCTTGCAAAATGCAAAATTAAAATACCCCATGGTTGAAAAACAAGCATATGCTTTGGTAAAGTCCCTAAAACATTTCAGAGTCTTCGTTGGATACTCCAAAGTAATTGGGTATGTTCCTAATTCAACAGTTAAAGATGTACTATCTCAGTCACATGTATTAGGTACAAGGGGAAGATGGATTGCTAAAATTCAAGAATATGACTTAGAAATCAAGCCCACGAAATTAATCAAGGGGCTAAAATGTTGACTGAAAGAAATGAAAGGGCTTTGGGTATGATTTGTCAAAATGATAATCCAGAATATTCCCTAAACATATTAAGACTTGAATAGGTTGAATGGTATGCAGATATAATTTTCTATCTTAAGAACCTCACATGCCCAGGCCATCTTGTGGGTCATAAGAAAAGATCCTTAAGGTTAAAATCATCCAAGTATGTCATCACTAAAGATGGACTAGGATGGAGAAATCTTGATGGAATAATCCTTAGATGTGTTGATGAAATTGAAGCCACGAAACTAGTAGATGAATTTCATGCCGGATTTTGTGGCGGCCACTATGCAGCTAAAACAACAACTCATAAAATCCTTAGAGCCGGATATTATTGGCCCATTGTTTTCTCATATGTCCGTCAATTTGTAAGAAAATGTGAGCCTTGTCGTCTTTTCACCGGAAAGCAGAAGTTAGCTGCCCTCCCCTTACAACCAGTATTGGTTGAAGCACCTTTTCAGCAGGGAGGTTTGGACTTCATAGGAAAGTTTAAGGATAATTCAAGTAATTGTTATTCATTGGTCTTAACAGCTACAGATTACTTCACAAAATGGGTTGAAGCCATCCCTACTAAATCAACAACTGAAAAGGTTGTCATGGATTTCCTTGAAGACAAGATAATAACTAGGTTTGTTTTTCCTTCAAAGATAGTAATAGATAATGCAAAAGCCTTTTGCTCAACATAGATGTCCTCTTTATGTTTCAAATACGACATTATTTTGTCCCATGCATCGGATTATTATCCCCAAGGAAATGGTCAAGCGAAATCAAGTAATAAAAATCTAATGACCATAGTCAAGAAAATTGTTGGGGAAAACAAAAGGTCATGGGATAGTAAAATCAAATATGCATTATGGGTAGATAGAATAACAAAGAAGGTTGCAACAAGGAAAAATCCAATCGGCTTAGTCTATGGTTTGGATGTTAGATTTCCAATACACCTTAAGCTTCCAGCGTATGGTTTACTTCAGGATTTTTCCACAGGAAATGATGCAGTTCAGAACATGATTAATTAGATGATTGAGTTAGATGAAAATAGAAGGAAAGATTATGATCAAAATTGCAAAAATGAGGAAAAGGTTAAAAGGGCATTTGATAAATCAGCAAGACAGAGGAATTTCATGGTTGGGGATACAGTATCGTTATGGGATAAAGGAAAGGAAAAAACAGGCAAGCATGGGAAATTTGAAAGTTTATGGTTGGGTCCATATATGATCCAAGAAATAGCAGGACCTAATTCTTTCTACCTCGGCCATTTTGATGGTGAGCCCATGAATATTCCAAGGAATGGGCAACTACTCAAGTTGTTTTTCAAATGATGAGCAACCTGGTGTCCAAAGGAGCACCCTTTGTAACGTATCATTAACATTTTTCCTTTAATTCTTTCATTTTTGTTATTATTTCATTTATGTATATAATTCATTGTATAGTCATTTCGTTTATGTGATTATTGTCAATATCATTTCATTTATTTGATTATGGTTTATTATTTTTACACATGTACTTATGTTGGGTATTGGTGAGCACTTTGTTTTGCAGATTCTGTGGTTCTTGCATGCTCTCCTTCCAAAAGATCGAGCATGTAAATGTGTTGAACCTGCACAGAATAGATCTAGCTAGAAAATACTACACACATTTGCAGAGAGAAATTGAGAAAGAAGAAGCAAGATAAAAAGAATGGAAGAATTCTCATTGACCGTATTCTACACTCAAAGAGTGAATAATTTACAATATATATAGAATAAATGAGTAACTAATGAGCCATAGTGGTGGTCTAGATTGATCTGGACACACACCAAAAGTTACAAGAGTAAACTGCCACCTAGTCTGGTCTCTCAGGCAGTTACGGGAGTGAACTGCCACCTAGCTGAGTTAACTAATCAACTAGTCTTCAGTTAACTGACTGAACAAAGAGTAGTGAGTTGGTGATGATCCCAATGTTGCATGGTGACAAAACCAATGCAACATCTAAACTCAACTCAACTAGTCAAACTGAAGTGTCAACTGAAAGATAATATTCTCCAGGTGGAATATTCTCTCCTAAAATATACGAGACTGGATAATGACTAATTATGACTAATAAACAAGGAATAACCTTAGAAAAAATAAATCCTAGGTGTGTGTGAAGTAACTCCAACAGAGCACACGTCCCCATGTGGAGCCAAATGTTGACCACCTATTTCAACTAGGGCTCAACGTCAAGTACCATGAAGATATGTACCTTGTGGTACAACATGTTTGAAGACTTATGACTCAGCAGGGCAGTTCTGCCCCCAGAAAATTTTTCTATGTACTTGGAATGTTCACTCCCCTGCATGGGATAATAATGTAATATGTTAGCATGGGTCAATTTTTAGTTAGTTGCCTATGACTTTATCATTAGGGAAGTCCTTTCATCGAGCGTTTGTTTTCTCAGGTAATTAATCTTGCTTACCAGGCGATTTTAATTATCCTTGAGTTTTTCACTCAAATAATCCTTGAAAGTGGTGAAAGGCGTTCTAATGATCAAGCCCAAGCCCAAGGGGTGACTAAGGTTTAGAAGTATTATAAGTAACCATGCCAGACATCTCCTAGAGTCTTGCGGAATTCCGTTAGGTTTTGATAGTATTTTTTAATAATTAAATTTTCCGTAAAATAAAAATTTTAATTATTTTTGATGAAAAATGTAAAAATTTGGTCCTTCGGGATTTTGTATAGGGTTATGGGTACTCAAATCATGGCTTATGACCCCCTACACCCTTGGACCAAGTTTCATCTCAATTGGACAAGTTTTGTTGGGTCATTTTCCATGAGGAGTCAAAGTCAGTGAAAAGTCAACAAATAATTGGCTAAGGTATAAAAGCCAAAAAATTGTAAAATGTCTAAAGTCATGAGAGAGTGGAGAAATGATTTCTAATGTATTTCCTAAGTTGGAAAAGTGAAAATGCACTTAGAAGACCGCCCCCCCTTCTTCATGAACTTGGGGGAAAGTAAAAATTAAAGTGGAAAAAGTGTCAAAACCCTAAGTGCGCCCTTCCTATAGCTTAACTTCATGTTTGAATAAGTGTAAAGGGATCTTTCCCCTTCCCATCTCACCCCTCAAACCCTAACTTACTCCAAAACCCTAAAAGTGTTCCCTCGACTTGTTCTCTCTCACTTGGATGGGTGACACTTGTAATTCATCCAAGAGGGGTCTCTCCTCTCTCCTTCATTTTGAAATGAGTTTTCACATCAACTCTATTATGCCAAAATATCTCCCAACTCTCTCTTGATCTCTCCCACTTTCTTCTTTGTAATCTTGCTACAAGTATTTCCAGCCACATCTTGTGGATAATAAAAGTGAAGCTTTGGAAGATCTCTTGGTGTTCTCTTGGAGTGTTCTTGGTGCTATTGTATGGTGTTCTTATTGAGGTAATATTGCTTCAATTTTTTTGGTATTTCCTTGCTTTCATTGTTTACTTGGAGACCCAAGCAAAGTATTTTGCTTGGGATAGATTTATGGTAGTATTGTTATAGGTCTTTGTGGGTTTTGTCTACTTGTGTTTGGAAAGTATTTTGCAAGCCATTTAGATAAACTCACTTTCTTGTTTGATTTTGTAGCAAGGATTTACATATTTGCAGGTTACCAAAGGCTTGGAGGAGTGGATTTTAGATCTGGAAATTCACTTGTCCAACCATCTAAAGCTTCATTTATTTTCTATTTTCATTTCCAACCATTTATCTTTCAATTTCAAGCATTATTCTCTTCTAATATTGCAATCTAATCTTCATTTTCAAGTTCATATTTTTATAAAAGAATTTACGTTTTATGTCCTAACATGAACTAACTTGTTCCTAGTCATTTTTAACAATTTCCAGCAAGCAAAGCTTGTTGTTTTATGCAAGTTTTCGCGAGTAGAAGGGAAGGTTATGCCCATGTTTTGCCCCAAGGGACTCAAGGAAGCATCCAAGAGTTGTGGTGCCAAACCCTCTTCTCTATTCTCACTTTCTATGTCATTGTAAGCAGCCCAATAGAGTCTCTTGAGCTTGCATTTCTATTTCATTTTCCAAATCTGTAAATTGTAAATTAGTTTTAGTATTTTGCCCACACCTTGCATTGTGCTTGGCTTTGTCAACCTTGCAAAATCGTGAAGGCTAGTTTAGAGTTTAATTTTCTGTTTTTATTCAATATTGTTTGCCCCACTTCTCCCACAAAGACAAGGTTGTGTGGCTAGTGTAGCTTATTTCATTTAAGTTTATTTTCTTTCACCCACCTTGTGTAATGTCCCCCACCTCTTGATGAAGAGGTTGTGGGAGACTTAGTAGTCTAGTTATCCCCACTAGACTATAGTCTCATGCATTATGGGGACCAACACACCCCAAAGTGCTTACCTAAGCACAATGTTATAATTTTAAGTTGACTTTGGGAGAAAAGGTAAAATGAAGAAAAGAAAACAACATGTGTGGAAAAGATAGGAATTAACCTCAGGGGTTAATTAACTCAACAAAGAATTAGATCAGGCATATAAAAGAAAGGAAGGGCGCATCTCTCACTCATTCTGGATTATTATTAGTTTTGCATTTGGGCTCTTGAGCGCAAAGACCTTTGAGGGTTTTGGGATTACAAACCTTAGAGATCAACTCGGTGGTGAAAGTTTCCACCTATCTTGATCCAAGCTTGGTCCAGGGGGTGCAACATTCCTCCCACACCATTCTACAATAGATACAGATCATATCCATCAACAGAGGAGTAACAATGCCCAGCATGAGGGGGTTTCCAGCAGGAGGGCACAGCAGCTTGAGAAAATTAGCTCGATCTGGGAAGAGGAGAAGGATTATGGGCAAAGGGACTTCTAGGTATTCTTTGTATGGCCTAGAGAGCCTTCTCTAGCTTATTCTGGAGGGGATTTCTCTGTCATATTATTTATTAGAGCTTGGAACGAGTTGGAGAGAAGGAGGGCGCACTGGAGAAAGATGTTTCATTCATTTGGTGGCTCAGATCTTCAACATTCAACTTGAGACTTCACCAAGGGGTTTTTCTTGCCCCAATCTATCATTCCAGCCATTTTGGTAGCAATTGGAGGCCTCTAGGAGGGAGGCCAAAATATTGAGTCTACAACCATCCAAGAGGGGCGCAACCCAGCTAAGGGTTTCATTCATTTGGAGGGTCAGATCTTCACCATTCATCATGAGACTTCACTAGGGGGTTTGTCTTGCCCCGATCTACTATCTAAACCATTTTGGTAGCATTTGGAGGTCTCTAGGAGGGAGGTCGAAATATTGGGCATCTAAAACTATCCAAGAGGGCGCAACTCAGCTTGGAGGATTGGATCTAGCTCTTAGAGGGAAAGAAATCAATCTTGTACTTTCCCCAATGCATTGGAGGCCTTTGGAGGCTATTATCTTCAGTTTTGGATCTTATTGTAGCAGTTATTATTTCAGCTTGGATATTATTATGGTATTCTCCAGATCTACAGATCTATTGTATCAAGATCTCTCTATTATCTAAATAAAGGTCAAATCTGACATTATCGGTTCTATATTGGAGTTTCTTGTTGTATCTTGTCATTTCCTTATTGCTATATGTTCAAATCTATATCTTCATGCCACAAACCCTAATGCGTAACTTCATGAAGTAAACCTACAAACACACAAGAACAACAAATAATAGTTAAACAATCAGTGTTTCCGAGCAAAAAATTGGCTTGGGAACATTACAGTGGTATAAGAGCGTTGATCCTCCTAGCTAGTGAGGATTAGTGCATGCATAAGTTCAGTCGTATCTATATGGGCAGGCACAGAAAACAAACATGTGAACCAAAGGCAAAAATGGAAGGTTCAGGTGAGGACAGTGAGCCACAGGTTTTGGCAGGTATTGCAAAGGAGTTGCAAAAATCCATAACTCATACACAATTTTCACTTGAGCACCATCTACAAGAGAACCAGGAAACAATGCACAGGGGATAGGTTGAAATGAGGGAGAACTTGGAAAGAATAAATACTAACCAGGAGAATATTGTGAAACTCTTGCTACAGATGACACATGGGGGGAAAGGACCAAACATTTATGCAAACAAGGAAGCCATTGGTTCTCATGGGGGAAGTAGACCTCATCAGGAGAAGGATCTTCATTATCATGAAGAGGGACATAGCTTTGAAGGAGGATCCTCTAGGGGGCATCACACAATAGAGTTACTCCTAGATATGCCTACATTTTTGGATGGTCAACCACAGGACAACCACTTTAATGAAGTGGAAGACCACTTTGAGGAATATGTAAGGGAATATGAGGCCTTGAGTGCAGAATTTAGGAGACGGGTGACATTAGACCAATATTGTGGTATCAAATTCAGAGGCCAACCCAAAACCTATCACAGGAACAATAATGAGTTAGAGCACAGGCATGTAAAATGGAGATTCGATACTTTGATGGGTCTCCCAAGGTGTCTGTGCAAACTAGGGTACAAAAGATAGACACCTACTTGTAGCTCAACCCTGTGAGGGAGATGGATGCCATCAAGTTTTCCACCATGTACTTGGAAGGCAAAGCTCATGATTGGTGGTACCATGGTTTGACCACCTTGGGTCATAACCAGATCACTACTTACACAGAGTTCACTCAGAGACTTATGGATACGTTTGATCAGGGAGATCCAGAGATACATTTCAGGGAGCTTACACAACTCAGACAAACAGGGTCGCCAAAGGTCTATATAGAGGAGTTTCAGAGGATAGCAGTGATGGTACCATATGTGTCTCAAGAGAGACTAATGATGCTCTTTACAGAGGGATTGGTGGAACCCCTAAAGGGTTGGGTCAAGGATTTCAAGCCTACCAACTTACATGAGGCCTTGTGCAGGACTAGAAACTTGATGGGGTTTGTAGCAAAAATCAAGTTTTCCCCTACACCACCCATAAACCAGGGGGGGCGAGACCAAACTGGGATTGACAGAGGAAAGGGCAGAATGGATGAGGCTACTAGGAGAGAATTAAGGAGGAAGCAATTGTGCTTCACATACAAAGGGCCTTGGCAGCCGGGGCACAGATGTATGGGTAAGGGCAAGGCCCATTATATTGAGGTAATTTATGATGATGAGGAGGAAGATTTCGGCCTTATCCAGAATATAGAAGCAAATCCACCCATAGTAGACCCTGTAGAAAATGAAGAACGAGAAGAGACAGGTTCCGACCTTACAACGGACAAGAAGGTTACAATAGCATCCATTAGCGGGGTACCTAAATTCAATACCTTCAAAATGAGAGGAGTGCTTCATGGACAGAAGGTTTCAGTACTCATTGATGGGGGAGCTTCACACAACTTCATAGATTGGCCTTACTGAAAAGAAGGCATATACTTATAGTGGAGTTTGAGGGATTTCATGTGGAGGTAGCAGGGGGGCGCACCATGCCTTGTGACAGGTACATTCCAGGGATGAAGCTTACCTTGGGTAGGCATGACTTGGCATGAGACTTTTATGTGATGGACCTACCAGACACTAATATCATTATGGGAGTCCAGTGGCCTAGTACATTGGGACCCATCACCACAACTACAAAACCATGGAAATGTCCTTCAATGAAGAAAGTGGAAAAAAGGTGATGCTTAGGGGGATGACAAGTAAAACACCTAGAGTGGTGACAACAAAATGCATGGAAGCTATTTTCAGAAGAGAAGACATTGTATACGCCGCAGAATGCAGAATCTCAATACAGGTAGACAAGGAAGGGCGCTCTCACTACTCATCGGATATTCAGACAATCATTGACAGGCACAACAAGGTCTTTGGGCCAATCCCACAAGGAACCCCACCTGACAGTGGGTTTGAGCATATGATAGAATTGGAGGGAGAAAAATCAGTCATCACTACTACTTATCGACACCCCAAAAGGTATAAGGACGAAATTGAAAAGGCTATCAAGGAACTTTTAGACATGGGTCACATCAGGCCAAGTTCTAGCCCTTTTGCATTTTCAGTAGTGTTGGTAAAGAAGAAAGATGGGACAATGCGCATGTGCATTGATTTCAGGGAACTGAACAAAAAAACCATCAAGAACAGATACCCCATCCCTAGGATTGATGAGCTATTGGATGAGCTACATGGGGCTATTTACTTCACAAAAATAGACTTGCGCTCTGGCTATGATCAGATCAAAATGAGGGAGCAAGATGTACCCAAAACAACTTTCAGATGCCATTATGGTCACTACGAATTCTTGGTTATGCCCTTTGGGTTAACTAATGAGCCAACCACCTTCCAATCTTATATGAATCATGCTTTCAACAAGCAGTTGGGGATATTCCTCTTGGTTTTCTTTGATGATTTGTTAATATATAGCAAAACATGGGAGGAACATCTTCAGCATGTAGAGCATATATTGGCCATCATGGAAGGACAGTCCTTATATGCCAAAGAATCCAAATGTGAATTTGGCATGACAAAAGTTCTTTATTTGGGGCACATCATTGGAGTGAAAGGAGTACAGGTGCACCAAGAGAAGATACAAGCCATACTTGATTGGCCAACACCCAATACTCTTACTGAATTAAAGGGCTTTCTTGGCATCTATTGTTACTACAACAGGTTTGTAAAAGGCTTCTCCCAGCTTTGTGCACCATTGACAGATTTGACCAGAAAGGGCGCATTTAATTGGAGCCAAGTGGCACAGGTGACTTTTGACAGGATGAAGAAGGTAATGAGCACTTGTCCGATACTTTCATTGCCATATTTTGAGCAACCCTTCATATTGGAGTGTGATGCCTCAGGAGAGGGCATTGGAGCAGTACTTATGTAGAATAGGCACCCCATTGCCTATGAGAGCCGAAAATTGAGGGGTCCTGAGCTGCTCTACACCATTTATGACAAAGAGATGTTATCCATCATGCATGCATTGGCTAAGTTCAGGCAATATTTGGTTGGCGCAAAATTTGTTGTGAGGATAGATCACAATAGCCTCAAGTACTTTTGGACAAAAAAGACTTAAATGAAAGACAACTGAAATGGGTTAGCAAGATCCAGGCCTATGACTTTGACATTGAATATGTCAAGGGGAAAAATAATGTGGTGGAAGATGCCTTATCCAGAAGACCCTCAGTCTATGCCATGACAGATATTTCAATTCACTGGAAAGCACACCTCTTGGTGGAATACTCAAAAAACAGGTTTTCCTGTGAGTTGATGGATGTGAAGGTACAGGATGACAACTTCATGATTGTGGATGATGTCATATAGAATAAGGGCCGCATCTTCCTAGTTCTTGAATCAGTTTTCAAAGGAAGAGTATTACAGGCATGTCATGATTCACCATTGGTAGGGCATCAGGGGTTTGTCAAGACATACAGACAGGTAAGGGAGAGATTCGCATGGAAGGGGATGAAGGAAGATGTGATGCGTTATATCAAGGAATGTGTCACCTGCCAGGAGAACAAGGATGAACACACTCATCCAGCTGGTTTGTTGTAACCACTCCCCATCCCAGAGCATAAATGGGATAGTATATCCATGGATTTCATCACTCGGTTGCCCAAGGTCCAGAGCAAGAATTGCATTTTTGTGGTTGTGGACAGATTAACCAAATTTGCTCATTTCTTCACCATTGCCACAGATTTCAGTGCTTCATAGGTTGCAGACTTATTCTTCAAGGAGATCTTCAAGTTGCATGGTTTACCCAAAACCACTGTGAGTGACAGGGACAGCAGGTTCATGAGAACCTTTTGGCATGGGCTATTCAGGTTGGTACGTACAACCTTGACCCCCAACACTAGGTATCATCCTCAAATTGATGGCCAAAATGAGATAGTCAACAAATGGGTTGAGCGCTACCTTCGAAATTATGTTTCAGGACAACAAAAGGCATGGGTTAAGTGGCTTAATTCGGGAGAATATTGCTACAACACCACTTATCACATCTCTATCGGTATGTCACCTTTCAGGGCCTTATACAGCTATAATCCCCTCACCTTTGTGGAGATTGTCTTCAGTGACAGTAGAGATCCTCTGGTACAGGATTGGATTCAGCAGAGCCAGGATATACTCAGAGAACTTAAAGACCACTTGCAAAGGGCACAAAATCAACAGAAGGCACAAGCAGATAAGCACATGGTGGAGCGCACATTTGAGGTTGGTGACTTGGTATATTTGAGGCTCCAACCCTATAGGCAGGCTTCTATTAAGAGAAGTGGCGTAGATAAGCTTCAACCACGCTTCTTTGGACCATACAGGGTAAATAGGAAGGTAGGGGTCATGGCATATTAGCTAGATCTACCCCAGGGCAACAAATACACAATGTCTTTCACGTATCTTGCCTAAAACGAGCCATCGGGAAGCACATCACTTCCATAGAAGTACTACCCCCTTTGGATGAGGAGGGGAAATTGATATTGGTTCCAGAAGAAGTATTAGAAGTAAGGGAAAAAAGGCTAAGGAAGAGGAGCATCAGGGAATACTTGACTAGGTACAAGAACTTACCCATTGAGGATGCTACTTGGGAAAGTGAACAGGTTCTTCAGGAGACAGGATCATAATTGCTTGTGGGCAAGCAATTTCTAGTAGGGGAGACTGTAATGTCCCTCACCTCTTGATGAAGAGGTTATGAGAGACTTAGTAGTCTAGTTGTCCCCACTAGACTATACCCTCATGCATTATGGGGACCAAGACACCCCAAAGCACTTACCTAAGCACAATGTTATAATTTTAAGTTGACTTTGGGAGAAAAGGTAAAATGAAGAAACGAAAACAACATGTGTGGAAAAGATAGGAGTTAACCTCAGGGGTTAATTAAATCAACAGAGAATTAGATCAGGGGTATAAAAGAAAGGAAGGGCGCATCTCTCACTCATTCTGGATTATTATTGCTTTTTCATGTAGGCTCTTGAGCACAAAGACCTTTGAGGGTTTTGGGATTACAAACCCTAGAGATCAACTCGGTGGTTAAAGATTCCATCTATCTTGATCCAAGCTTGGTTTCGAGGGTGCAACATTCCTCCCACACCATTCTACAACAGGTACAGATCATATCCATCAGCAGAGGAGTAATAGTGCGCAACATAAGAGGGTTTCAAGTAGGAGGGTGCACCACCTTGAGAAGATTAGCTCAATCTGGGAAGAGGAGAAGGATTCTGGGTATTCTTTGTATGGCCTAAAGCGCCTTCTTTAGCCTATTCAGGAGGGGATTTCTCTGTCATGTTATTTATTAGATCTCGACACAAGTTGGAGAGGAGGGCGCACTGCAGAAAGAGGTTTCATTCATTTGGTGGCTCAGATCTTCAGCATTCAGCTTGAGACTTCACCATGGGGTTTGTCTTGCCCCGATCTATCATTCCAGCCATTTTGGTAGCAGTTGGAGGTCTCTAGGAGGGAGGCTGAAATATTGACTCTACAACCATCTAGGGGGGGCACAACCCAGCTAAGGGTTTCATTCATTTGGAAGGTCAGATCTTCACCATTCATCCTGAGACTTCACCAGGGAGCTTGTCCTTCCCCGATCTACTATCTCAGCCATTTTGGTAGCATTTGGGGGTCTCTAGGAGGGAGGCCGAAATATTGGGCATCAACAACTATCCAGGAGGGCACAACTCAGCTTGGAGGATTGGATCTAGCTCTTGGAGGGAAAGAAATCATCTTGTGCTTTCCCAGTTCATTGGAGGCCTTTGAAGGCTATTATCTTCAGTTTTGGATCTTATTGTAGCATCTATTATTCCATCTTGGATATTATTATTGTATTCTCCAGATCTGTAGATCTATTGTATCATGATCTCTCTATTATCTAAATAAAGGCCAGATCTGACATTATTGGTTCTATATTGGAGTTTCTTGTTGTATCTTGTCATTTCCTTATTTCTATATGTTCTGATTTATATCATGCATATAATCTTCATGCCACAAACCCTAATGCATAACTTCATGAAGTAAGCCTGCAAACTCACAAGAACAACAAATAGCAATTAAACAATCAGTGTTTCCGAGCAAAAATTTGGCTTGGGAACATTACACCTTGGCACAAAATCAGTAGGCTTGTCCTCCACATTGTGCCATAGTTGTGAGGTTGTTAAACAAAATTATTTTTCCCACCTTTGTCCTTGAGGCAAAGTTGTGTGGCTAGTTGTTTATCGCATTTATTTTTCAAGTTATTTCAATTAATTATGCCCACACCTTGCATTGTGTTTGGCTTTGACATCCTTGCAAAATCATGCTGGCTAGTTAGATTTCATTTCTTGCAAAGTAATCAAATTATGCCCCGCCTTTGCCCCGATTCCCTCCCCTTGCCACTTTGTGGATCTTCGGTAACTAAGAAAGGGAAAAGGATTGTGTGGCTAGTTTAATTAGGCACCCGATCTATTATTGTTTCTACCATTAAAAATGGGTGACTTGGGAGGCTAGAAGGGGTTGAAGTCGGGGACAGTTTCACGGTACTATGTGTCCTCCTTGTTGAGCACCCAAGCATTCTGGATTTGCCCTGTGGAGCTAGGGAAGAACCTTGTTGTTCTTCTTACTGAGCACCCAACACTTTCTTTTGATTGAAGGGATAAGGACTAGGGGTAGTCACATAGCTTAGGATTTCTACAACTCTCACATCCAATCCCCCTAAGTTCAAGAGAGACCTAAAATAAATTAAAATCAACCTACTTACATTGCACAACATTCATATTTCAAGTTCTGCTATTTCCTTTCAAGCAATTTATTTCAAGCACTTTTACTTTCAAGCAAATTCTTTACTTGTGAATATTTACATTTATTGAAGCATTATTTATTATTTGTCGCAATTATTCTTCATTCCTTGTGAAGTAATTGTTTCAAGTGTAAAGTTACTTTTCAATTCATTGTATATATATTTCATTAGCTTGTTTCATACTTGTGGAGTAATCTTTTAGTTGTGCATAATTCAATAGGTCAATTTTGATAATCTTTAGGCATTGGTCTAGTTATTGTTTCATAAATAAAGGTTTTCTTGTCATTAAAAGAACTGCATATTGCATTTGTTGCTTGTCATTGAGTTGGCTCTCCCTAATTAATAACTCAGTTACCTCCTAAAATCTTAACAACAAAACTTCACATAGTTTAATAGGGTCTACCCCCCTTGGCTTCCCTAGGAGTGAGCCTAGACGGAAGGGGTTTAGATCGAGGTGACAGTGGGTCTAGACTTAGGTTTGTGCCTCCAAGGACACACCAAGTGGGTTAGAGACTTATCCACGCTTGTAGGTGTGTATTAGGACGACAACAAGAGCCATGGAAACAAATACAAATATGCAAGTAAAAACCCTATGTTTTTTTAATTGCTAGGAGAAAACAACAATAATTTTAAGGAGAGTAATCACTATGATTTTTGCGAATAAGTGCATATTTTACATACCTTGAAATCTTCATGTTATCGCACAATTTGTACTTTCCCAAAAGCCCAAGGCAAGTGGGTACAGAATTGACGTAACTGGGAATAGCCTATCATTGTCATCTTAATAGGAGATGCCTTTTTGTTTAGGAGTATGTCAAGACTACCCCAGGGAAGACGTCCCCGGTGACCTGGGGGGTTTGAGAAGGCTAAGGAAAATAGTCACAAGGAAATCCTTCCCCGCTCACAGATCACTCAAATCAAAGGTTTCTTTTATGTCTTAAGGATGAAGCAAATGGATATTATTGTGTACCTGCCCAGAACAAGACAACAAGGCAAACGAGGCACTTTCCAAGTACCAAATGATTGTTAGTACTTCATAAGAAAATAAATCTTCATAAAATAAGCTAGCTGATTATGAATTTGCAACAGTGCAACAATTTATAACAGAAATTAATATGTTATAACAGCTACAAGATTTATGTCTTGAAATTGCTTGAAAATGACAAGAAAAAGTGACTTTGACTAGGCAAATTGATAATAAATTGTCACAAGCAAAGTTGGCAATGTTTAGCTAGCTTTTAATGTCACTTTTGCAGAGATTTTGCTGCAGTTAGATGGTTGTAGCTATCTTTTGCAACAACAACAAATTTAAATGGTCAAAAGTGCAAGAAAACCACACACAAAACTAGCACTTGCCTAGTAGATTCACTGTCAATTATCACACTTGAATTTTGAATGGTTCTAGTGCAAGTTATGTAGGTAAATGTGCCAAATTAATGTATGTTTATATGGTTGTAGCAATGTTTTTCTACAGCAGCAAGTTAGCTTAGGAGTTAGTCTAATTTAGGGTTAGAAAATGTTAGTAAAGGGTTCAAGGATAAGAGTATGAGTGTTTGTTTGATCAATCACCACTTGTAGAAGGTAGTCTAGTGCCTTTCTCGGGTAAATGTAGTCACTAACGACATCAACAAATCTTAAAGGGAAGATAGCAATGATAATGATATGTTAAAGGGGAGGAGAGGATAAGAGAGGTGTTGGTATTCGAAGGCCTCAAAAATCCACTTCCAAGAGAAAATTGCTAGAAAGTAACAAGGGTTAGGCCCCAGCGATTTTTTATTTCCTTGAACAAGATGTAATAAAATATGCAATTCAGAAATGGAAGTAGGGTTACTAGAGTGCTACAATGGTAGGGCTCTACTATCTACTTCAAATTAAGTGCCTTTCAAGAAATTTTAGCACATGGAAGATTGTAGAGAAAAAGATAGTAACATATGTCTTTCCCCTAGGGTTTCAAGCTAGCAATTTCATAATCTTAGACATGAAACAAGTAAAAATAACCATAAGCATTCATTCACAATAAAGAAATGCATATTTTCCACTTATTTCACCAAGAATAATCAAGCAAATCACACTAGTTGAAGATCCTCCACATGAAAATAGCCAAAATACACCAAAAATTGACTCCTTCAAGAAGTGCGCACCACTAGTTTCAGCCAAGAACACTTAAGGAAGGCCGAATTTTAGACCTATACTTGAGTGATGAATGATTCATGAAAAAATGCAAGAGTTTTATCTCTTATTTATACAATGACAATGACCTTTAATTGTCTTTTAGGTCACAAAAGGTCGGCATGGCCAGTTTACATAAAAAAATCGAGTTTTTTACATAAAATTAACAATTTAAACCCTAATTTCACTTGAGGGATGACGTCATTCCCCACTTAGGGTGATATTAGGCCCCATCATGGAACACTAGACCTCAAATGTGAAACGCTAGGCCTCAAAAGGCCTCAAAAGTTGTCGCACATGCCAACTAACACCAAAACGTCCCCATGCCAAACCCTAACTGGATGACATCAAGATCAATATGAGGACGCAAGGGGCCTTCAAGGGCCAATGTCATGGTGGAAGGGCAAGACCCCCTTGGGTCTAGGCTTGCCAAAGCGTCTCGGGGGAAATGTCCTTCTTTCCTCGTGACATCCTCTGGTGTCTCTCTGCCCCTGGTTGGGGTTGTTGATCGCCTCTCCAACATAGGTGGTCAAATCCATGTCCCATAAAGAGATGCATCATCAGATGCTCATTTGTCGAAGATTTTGGTTCTACCGGGCATTTTTGGCCCCAACACTTCTTTGTGTAACTGGAATTTCCGCACCCCTACGTGGGTCAATAATGTAATAGGTCTGCATGGATCATGTCTAGGTCAGTTACCTTGGGATCAATTCACTAGGAGAGTTCCTTTCACCGAGGGTTTTTTATCCTCAAGTTATCAATTGGGTTTTTCAGCCTTATTGATTTCCCTTGAATTTTTCCCTCGCACTTGCAATAATTCCTCCAAAGTGGTGAATGGCATTCTAATGGGCTTATCGTCTGGTAATTATTGTTAGGAATCATTGTAAATGACCATGCAAGACATCTTAGAGAGTCTCGCGGAATTCCATCAAGTCTAAAGTAGTTTTTTTTAATTAATTAATTTTTAATTAAATTTCCCTAAGTTTGGAGGTTTAATTATTTAATTAATTGATTATTTTTTAGCAAAAATTGTAAAAACTAGGTCCCTGGACTTTTGATAGGGGTATTTGTGCTCAAAAGAAATGGAATGAGACCCCCTACATCCATGGACCAAGTTTCAGCTCAGTGAGACAACTTTTCTTGTGGGTTTGTCCACCCGGAGTGTCAGTTAGTCAAAAACAACAATTTTAATTGCTAAAGTCCAAACATAGCAAGAATGTAATTTTGTAATAATGAGTTAAAAGGATGATAGAAGGTGGAAAAAGATAAGAGAGATGACTCCTAGCCTAATCCTACCCATCCCAACCTTTCCTAACCTTGTCACACTCCTCACCCACTCACCCCACTCAAAAGGTGACGCCCCCTAGGGGAAGTTACGCCCCCCTTGCTAGGTAAGA
>JASDQU010012496.1:67380-81545 GCA_032191745.1 Picea mariana
TATTTTTCTAAAAATTATTTAACCCTATCCACTCACTTGGCACGCATCCCCTAGCCTCCCACTACACTTTTGCTTGATCCCAACACTCCCACACTCATCTACACCCTAGATCTACTTCTCAAACCCTAGATGGTGCAACCTACCCTTGGGATCTCCACTTGTGCTTGGTGGTGGACACTTGGCATTGATCCAAGAGGGGTGAGTTTGCCTCTCCAAGTATAAATAGATCCCTCTCCTCACATCCTTCCTTACCATATCTTGAGTTATTGTTATGCTACTTGATTTTCCACTCTCTCTCTCTCTTCTTGTTCCATCTTCCATTCTTTGGCTCTTAGGGTTTTGGAGCAAGTATTGGATCCATTTTCTTGAGTAATAATAAAGGAGAAACTTTGGAGGATTTTTGGAAGAGCAACAAGTATTTTTGTTCTTGCTACACATGAGGTAATCTTGTTTTGGTTTGATATGATGATGGCATAGGTAGATCTTGGGTAAAATATTTTATTTGGGTAGATCTTACAAAGAGTATTCTTGTAGATCTATATATGTTGGTTAGCTAGATAGGGTGCAAGTATTTCATCTTATTAGCTTGATCATCCATATTATCTATTGTATGCATGTCATTTTGTTAGATCTTGCAGGTTTGGCTTCAAGGGTTTCATTGGGAATACCTCAAGGAAGAGTCCTCCCTTGAAACACACATAAACTCCTCTTTTCTCTCTCATTTACTTATACTCTTTTGTTGCTCATTCCATATATATTTCAGCTAGCATTGACATAGTAGATTGGTCATTTAAATCTAAATTTTTCATCAAAAAATTTTGTGAACAAATTTTGCCCTAAAAAACAAAAGTTTTTCTTCACTTGTATTGTTGTGTGTAGCTTTTCCAGCAAGCATAGCTTGCTGGTTTTTGCAGGTTTCAGATCTGGTTGAGGGGGTTTGTGTTAAAGTTTCTGCTATTATTAGGTTACTTTCAATTTACTAGATAACAATAGCATAGATAGGATCACTAAGAAACACAATCACAAGAGTACACAACATTTATCCTAGGAAACCCTCATGGGGAAGAAAACCTAGCAAAACTTCCTTAATATAGATAGCCAATACAATGCCAAGACAATGAACCAAACAACACAAAAAATCCTCTCCCAAGAATGCGCCTCTCTCTCTCTTCCTTCTTCCGGCAACTGGTAACTGCAGCTTCCTTCAATACTTGCGCACTAGATGAGTGAGTTGTTGTGTGTTTCCAAATGAGGCGTTGGCCTCTCTTATTTATACAAACTAGCAGGTGCTGAACATGTGTCTTTTCACTGGCAAGGCCAACTTTTCATTCTAGGTGGTTATAACCACTTTAATATATTCTGGCTGGGCCGACTTCTCATTCTGGGTGGTTATAACCACTTTAATATATTATGGGGTCGTCTTTCATTTAGCCTATTAAAATTAGGGTTTGACCAATCCGAAAAAGGGGATTTCGTCAATTACAATGCCCGACATGATCAATCCACAAAAGGGGATTGATCTAATCAATAATAAATATATTTTATCTTTATCCACAAAAGGGGATAAGAATATTCTTTGCAGTTACACAATATTTTAACACTCCCTCTTAACAAGAAGGATATTCTTTATCTTTTGACAGGTCACTGGAGGTCAACATCAAATAGGTAGCAGTATCCACTGGATAACATCATCAACTGGGCAACATCATCAACTGGATAACATCATCAACTGGATAACTAAGGCATCCACTTGGTCATCTGGCATCATGATCACTGACTGGCATATCTATAAATCATCATAAGTTTTGTTCTCTTTATCTTCGCGCAGAAGATACTCTTTCTTTCTTTCATCTTCACGCAGAAGATACTTATTTCTTATCTTCACACAAAAGATGTCTTATCTTCACGCAGAAGATACTTATTTCTTATCTTCACACAAAAGATGTCTTATCTTCACACAGAAGATATTCTATGAGTTTTGTCTTTCCTTTTATGTTCTCCCTTCTATTGTAGTCATATATCTCACCCATCCACTAGGGAGGACTACTACCATAGCTTCATTCCTAGTCATCCCACATGAACTAGAGAAGCTAAGATGCTAGCCTGGGCAAGACTAGACTCCCTTTCCATGATCCACGCAGGATCACGACATAAACTTCAAGAGCCAACTAACCATTCCACATGGTCAAGGTTTGTGTTATAGACTACTCCATCCTTGGCCAGAGGAGAGTATCTCCCCGCTGCCCCTTGGAGAAACATCCACATTCCTCTCTACGAGGGTGGTCACACCCCTCTCTACGAGGGTATTCTAGCATGTCCCTAGAGTATCCAAAACTCAACACTTGGACAGAGGCCAACCTTGGAAAATTTCTCATTCCCCTTCTCTACAAAGGTCTCTTTCTCCTTCTCTACGAAGGTCTACCTGTGGGATTGCTCATTCCTTCTCTACGAAGGTCTAGCTATGGGATCCAAAAAATCTCTTGTGGTCCAAAATCTTTCAATGGTATAATACCATGCTACCCATCTGTTGGGCACCATCCATCTACTGGATAACTTTCATCTTGATCAAAATATTTGGGCACCATCCATCTGCTTTCCTAACTGCATCAAATCACAATCTTCTATTTCAAACTCGGAGACATAGCTCCCTCTTGCACCAAACTGACAGTTTCTAATCATCATCCTTGAAGTTCTCTTCTGTAATATCCTGGGTGCCTTCTTGAGTTCGCATATTTCTTTCTTTTTGTCTTCATATTGGATCAACCTATTCCCTCTGCATCTATAAGAACAATACTGGAGCAACCTGTAGTTACCTGCATCTCATCCACTATATCTAAGTATCCATCTTTTTCTTCATCTTGAATATTTCTGTTCTGCATCTTTAGGAGCCTCTTGCTCCTATATAAATACTGGATATTGTCTGGTCTTTACTGACTGTCATCATAGCATACGTCCTTCTTGTGATGTCTAACTTCTGCAAGTCACGGCATAAGTTCTTTCTTCCGAGACTTGTAAACTTACTTACAGTATGTTTTCTTTGTCACTCTCATGAGTGACCATACATGAAATAAATATTTTATCTCTTTTTTCATCCTCTTCTTTGATACTTCCTTCATAAGTCTGCATAGACATTGAAATAAAATGAGGTTAATTCACATTCTCACAAAAAACTAACTTGTAATGAGAAGGTATTAAAGCAAACAAGATACTAAAAATAAACATGAATACTTATCTTTTGTTTTTGTGTGGGGAGGCTCCACGGAGTCCACCATTTGCTATCTTTCTTCAGATCAACTATCTTTCTTAAAGTACATAATCCTTAATTTCTGCTAAAGCTTTCTTTGAGGGAGGAGATTCCTCTTCCTCTGCCACATGTGCTTGATGCTTTCTTTTCCCTTTTCCTTGAGGATAGTCATAAGAAAAGTGTCCCAACTTTTGACAGTTGTAGCATCTAATCTTTGAAACATCTCTCTTCTTATCTGGAACTCTTACAGAGTTAGCTTCTTTATTATTCTTCCTGAAGGAACTTCTTTTGTTCTTTTGATCTATAAGAGCTTCCTCTTCATCGACAATTAATCTCTTATGTTGGTCTGCAAGTCTAGATTCCGTGTGTTCAATCTAACCATAACTTATCAAACTTGGGTAACTTGCTTCTTGCACACTCGTACAAAAGGAATCCAAAATGTTGGAAACCCATTTAGGGTTGTGGTTACAAGTTCTTTGTCACTAATGACATCTCCAATAGTTGCAAGCTGATCTATGATCTGAGAAACTCTCATAAGATAGGATGTGACAGATTCTGAGTTGTCCATCTTCATATTATGAAGTTGATTTCTTAAGGTAAGATTTCGGCTAATGTCTTTGCTTTCATATAATCTGTTGAGTGCTTCATACATTTGCCTTGTTGTCTGTAGTTCGGATATATGAGGGATCAAGTGATCCTTCACTGAATCTGACACGATTCTCTTTGCTTTCTTTTCATTCTTCTTATGCTTGGTCTTTTGCTCTTCTTCATCTAGTTCTGGTACACCCACTGTAACATGTTCTAGGAGATCATTCTCGTCTAGAATCATCTGCAACCTATGCTTCCAAGATCTGAAGTTTTTAGATCCTTCCAGCCTGTCTTCTACCCTCATGCTGGTAGCCATTTTTTCTTGTAGAAGAAACCCTAGCCCTCCGGGCTATAGAAATAATAAAAAAATCAAATTTCTTGGATCTGAAAACTGAACTCACCAAAAGATGCGCTGGACTGAGGCGAGTATGCTGCTATAGTCAGATTTTTGAAAATCCAAATTTTACCCCTTCAAACTTGATCTGCGGATTTCTGGACTGGTGCTTCTAGTTTTCTGGTACTCTGGTTTTCTGGTACTTTGTGAAAACTAGGGTTTCACTTTTCGAGAGATCTAGCCACTGAAAATGTGCATTGAAGATGCCAAAATCTTCCTTGAGGTAGGGTGCACCTTTCTAGATCGATTTGGGGCTGAAATTCTTCTTCAATAAAAAGCCCTAATTTTCTTGTACAACAACAATGACGTTTTTCTTTCTCCTGTGAAAGATGCTCTCTTCAGCTTGGCTCTGATACCATGTTAAAGTTTCTGCTATTATTAGGTTACTTTCAATTTACTAGATAACAATAGCATAGATAGGATCACTGAGAGAAACACAATCACAAGAGTACACAACATTTATCCTGGGAAACCCTCATGGGGAAGAAAACCCAGCAAAACTTCCTTAATATAGATAGTCAATACAATACCAAGACAATGAACCAAACAACACAAAAAATCCTCTCCCAAGGATGCGCCTCTCTCTCTCTTCCTTCTTCCCGCAACTGGTAACTGCACCTTCCTTCAATACTTGCGCACTAGATGAGTGAGTTGTTGTGTGTGTCCATATGAGGCGTTGGCCTCTCTTATTTATACAAAATGGCAGGTGTTGAACAAGGGTCTTTTCACAATCAGGGTCGACTTCTCATTCTGGGTGGTTATAACCACTTTAATATATTTTGGGGCCGTCTTTTCATTTAGCCTATTAAAATTAGGGTTTGACCAATCCGAAAAAGGGAATTTGGTCAATTACAATGCCCAACATGATCAATCCACAAAAGGGGATTGATCTAATCAATAATAAATATATTTTATATTTATCCACAAAAGGGGATAAGAATATTCTTTGCAGTTACACAATATTTTAACAGTATGGCTACCCAAAAAACATCCACACAACACTCCAAAGCCCTCCTACAAGTTGGTAGCTATTTCTCAACCTTTTTCTTCAAGTTTTAGGGCTTCTTGTGCATAGATCTACTTGTTTTTGCAGATTTTTAGTGGCTCATTGGCTTGGGAGAAGGATTGGTACGGCCTCCTCCCACGTGTGAGCCTAGGGTAGCTTAGGGTAAGTGCAAATCTTCTTTTCTTTAATTTTTGAGCACTTCCTCTAGCTAGGACGTTGGATTTGGTTGATGTTGGGCATCTTATAAGCCTAGGACGTGGCGGTTAGTAGTCTATCTTGTAGAATTGTTTGCTTGAATCTCTTGCTTGTCTTTCTTGCTTTGCTTTATCTCTCCTTCCAAGTTTCTTCTAAGTTTAATAATTGCCTACCTTTTGGGAGAGGAATACCTCAAATTGTAAGGCTAGGGTTTTAATATGTGTTGTTGATCATTTATGCTTAAGGATTAAAATGTTCTATATCTAGATCTCACATACTAATCATTAGCTTAAGCTCTTGAGGCATAATCAACTTACTTGCATGCACAAGTTATTTCAAGATCTATCTCTTTTTACATGCTTAAATCCAACACACTAAATGCCTAATGCTTTAATAGTTTAGTGAATGGTTTTCCTTTTCATGCTATAACAATCTTAAGGCCATTTGCCAACACATCTAAGTTAATGCTTGTTGGATAAGTTGATAGTCTAGGCACATGCTTAAATCTTCATTTTCCTCTTCACACTTAATGCTTCGAACTTGATGCTTCTAACAAACATAAGATAAGTGTGATAATCTCGTTTTCTTCTTGGCAAGTTGTTCTTGCCCTTGTGATTTAGTTTCTTTCATAGCAAGCTACATATCTAGTGCATGGTGGCAAACTAAATCTTTATTTCAGCTATCTTTCAATGCTTTACATGTGTTAATGCTCTTCATTTATAAGCTTAAGTAACACACTTAATAAGCTAAAGTGAGTTTCGGCCTTGGCAATAAATCACCTTTTTAAGGCATCTTAAAATCGTCAAAACACTCTAAAATACACATAAAAGTCTAACCAATTGATATATCAACTTAATAGACTTAATAGGGTACATTAGACCACCATCTTCACCATCTAAAATGGGGATTGAGGAGGACAACGGAAGGTGATAGGCCAGGGACGGTCTCACGGCATGAAGGAGCGTCATTTCCGTAAAAACTCAATATTTCGGGTTGACTTGGACAGCTAGGATAGGCCTCGTTGCCATACTTCTTGAGCATCCAGCAGTCATTTGGCAACCGGGGGAGGAGGTTTTTGGTGAAACACTTAATAAGGTAACTAAAACTTTACAATCTCAAGAAACCCTTAACTCATTAAGTAATCAAACCTTGGGCTTAATCATCTAATAATACTTTGTGGGTTGAACAACTAAAGTTTTGAATATCTTGATCATTGTGGAATACTTGTGCTTTAATCTCTAGATCTTCTAAGTATCCTTGTGAATGTTGATGATGAACTAAATGTGTTGATGATGATAATGTTTTAATCTTCTTATATCCTGCACATACATTTAAAAGGTGGCTAGCTTGTTACATTGTGTAAATGTGTTGAACCTGCACAGAATAGATCTAGTTAGAAAATACTACACACATTTGCAGAGAGAAATTGAGAAAGAAGAAGCAAGATAGAAAGAATGGAAGAATTCTCATTAACCGTATTTCACACTCAAAGAGTGAATAATTTACAATATATATAAGATAAATGAGTAACTAATGAGCCATAGTGGTGGTCTAGATTGATCTGGACACACACCAACAGTTACAAGAGTAAACTGCCACCTAGTCTAGTCTCTCAGGTAGTTACGGGAGTGAACTGCCACTTAGCTGAGTTAACTAGTCAACTAGTCTTCAATTAACTGACTGAACAAAGAGTAGTGAGTTGGTGATGATCCCAATGTTGCATGGTGACAAAACCAATGCAACATCTAAACTCAACTCAACTAGTCAAACTGAAGTGTCAACTGAAAGAGAATATTCTCCAGGTGGAATATTGTCCCCTAAAATATAGGAGACTGAATAATGACTAATTATGACTAATAAACAAGGAATAACCTTAGGAAAAATAAATCCTAGGTGTGTGTGAAGTAACTCCAACACCCCCCTTGAACATCACTATGGTGTAAATAAAGAATGGGTCCTGGCTACGAGGCCATGTTAGGTACCCAAATACAAAAGATACACTGAATTAAACGAGGAAAGAGGGAAAACCTCATGGGAACAAAACCCCCCTCAAATTACAATGCATAAAATAAAAAAATGATAAGGAACAAAAGGAAGTTGCTAAGCAATCGTGTCCTTCACTCCAAGAAGACCTCGCAACTGTGCAAGTTTGTGCTCTTTGAAGATTTTGTTGAAGATGTAGATGTCTGCACGGATCTGATGAAGTATATGCATCATTGATATTTTCACACATATCCACTTTATCTTCTTGTAATGAATAATATCCAAATAAATTTTGGATGAAATTTTGAAAACCGTACGGCTGTTTCTGGAAAAACGCTGAAATTTTGTTGATTTTGAAACGATCATAACTTCAGTTCTCGAATTCCGTTTCAGACGATTGTTTTTTTGAAATTGGATATTTTCCCGAGAGGAATTCAAATTGTTAGGATATTTAGACACTTAGGAGTTAGTTAAGATCTACTTGGTCTAATATGTCGTTAAGTAAAAGTGTGTTTCTTAGTGTATTTCTTTAGTATGCATTAGTATGCATTTGTAGTTAGGAAATCCGACGGTCACAATATGTTCCCGACATAGAGTGATCTGACGGTTCATACTCTCCTTGATCTGAACGACCATTGATCCTTGGCTTAACACCCGATTGGTCCATGATCTCTATTTAAAGAGCATGGAGGGTCATTTGTCGATGATCAATTGTGAGAAAATCTCTTGTAAAATCTCTCTGTAATATTTTTCTTTGCATTAATAAACTGTTCCAAGTGGTCGCATTGGCTGGGGCCGTGGATGTTTACCACGTGAAAACATCGGTGTGTTGATCTTTGATCTGGTTATCTAAGTGGTTACTGAAGGTGTTCGTCCTCTGTTGTAATACTTGTGTTGTCGAACATGGCATCAGAGCCTGTTTGAAGACCCTCTCATGTTGAAGATCGAGATCGTGAAGCCGAGTTGTCTCATCTCCACTTTCTGTCATTTCCGTACATTTCTGGGCTGAGAGGATTGTTCCATTGCATCTGAAACACTCGTTTCATTCAGGAACATTTTTCGTTTCACTCGAAAAAGTTTCCGTTTGCCCGAGATATGACCATTACAGTCAGATCCGGAGGTATAAAGCTTGATTACGCATTTTTTAAAATTTTTGCAAAGTAGTATTTTGGTTTTATTTCGGTTTTGTTTTATTTATTTCCGCGTTGCTACTCTTTTAGATCTGTGTATGCTCTTTGCCCCGCGCCCTGTGCGATCTCGACAAATCAAAAACAGATAGGAAAAGGTGCATCTTCCGGGTAAGTTAACCGAGCTCTAACCCTTGTTGTCATCGAGAAGCGAAATTTTTTTCTTGTGTGAAAAGAGGTTTTTTTTAGCACGCTCTCCAAGACCGTCTTCCACAACAACAACAACAACACCCCCAATCCTCCTTCTGAACATTACAATATGTTTTGCTAGATCATTTGGTTAAAAGTTGTCTTATTAAGTAGGAGGTCTTGAGTTCAAGTCTCTCTTTTGTTACCTTTTTTTGAAAAAGTTCATGTTAAAATTGTAAAGTGTATTTCACTTCAAGTATAAAAGTGAATCACTATAAGTAGCTTTAATATTTTATTTTAGAGTTATTTATTTGCATGCAACTTTTCTGTTATAAAGTAACTTCATTGTAAAAGTGATCCCCACTTCTCTTTATAAAAGTGGGTCACTTCATAAAGCAACTTACACAATCACGTGGTCATTTGGTTACCGATTGTGTCTTTTTTTAAAAGGGCATAACTCTAACATCGGAAGTCCATTTTCAGTGCCGTTTTTTTTAAAACCGCATAACTTTTCGAGCTCTTTCCATCCAGATCATCAGTTTCAGTTTTTAAATCCACATTATCTGCATATTTAATATGGCTTCTACAAGCACTGTCTTGCTTACCAGCAACAACTACTTCCAATGGAAATCTCATATGGAAGATTTATTAAAAAGTAAAGGCTTGTACCAGATTACCTTGGGAAAGGAAAAAGCACCCACAGATGTTGATAAGAAAGCCAAGTGGGATAATAGGAATGACGAAGCACGTGGACTAATCTGAATTTCCATCTCTCCTGATTTAAGGTACCACCTTCAAGATATTGATGACCACAAAGAAGCTTGGGACACGATTGAATCTGTGTTTGGTAAACTCAATATTATTCGAGCACAACAGTTAGAAAATCAAATACTGACCTTGAGTCCAAATGATTTTTCTTGCCTTCGAGACTATCTATCTAGGTTTAAAACACTCAGAATTTTATGTGAAGAATGTAAGATAAAGATGGAGGAAGAGCATTGCATCTATCTTATTCTTTCTAAGCTAGGTAGTGCATATTCTGTGTTTGTATCTACCTTTTATGTCATGAGAGAGGCTATAGGGGAAGAAGCTTATGAAAAACCCAGTCTTAAGTCATTTTGTGCTTCTTTGATTCGAGAGGAAGATAAGCGTGTACAATTTGGAGTGATCAGCACTGCAGGTCCCTCTAACAAAGCCTTAGTTGCCCAGCAGAAAGATAAACCCAAGTATCCCAAGAAGCAACATCATCGCTACAACAATAAACAACATAAGGGTCCCAAACCTGCTCAGACAGCTTCAGCTCCTACTGGTGACAAAGGAGCAAAATATAAAAGTAAGAATATTAACAAACATTGCAACTTTTGTGATAAAGATGGTCATGATGAGTCCAAATGTTTCAAGAATATGGCAGTTTTAGAAGCAGTGATGAAGAAGCACAACATCAGTATTGATTCTACTTCTTCTTCTCACGGACATGCACTTTTTGCTTCTGATTTCTCCTTCAATTCAAATTCTACTACTACTTCTTCTGATGAGTGGCTTATTGATTCAGGAGCATCTTATCATATTGCTAAGGATAAAGCCATATTTTCTGCTCTAAATGAATGTAACACCAAGAAAATATTTGTTGGTGATGATAGATCTTTTAGTGTTGTAGGATCTGGAAAAGTTCAAGTAGATAATGGTCATTTCAATGATGTATTGTGTTCCAAGTCTTTCTTGTAACCTTCTATCAGTATATCAAATCACTCATTCAGGTGAAGGTAAAACCGTCGAGTTTTCACCTCACCAAGTTGTAATCAAGAGTCTAAAAGATCCTAAGCATGTTCTTGCAACTGGAATTGTTGATGATATTACCAGGTTGTACAAGCTTGACAACTTTGGGTCATCAGCTTTTTCATCAGTTTTTGTTGCTCATAGCGATGACTTAAGCAAACTTTGGCATGAGCGGTTTGGTCATCTAAACTATCGTTCATTGCAGCAACTATGTAATCAACAGATGGTGACTGGTCTTCCTCTTGTTTCATGTAGAGATGGTGTTTGTGCCGGTTGTGTTCTCGGCAAACATCATCGGGACAGTTTTGACAAACGTGCCTCTTGGCACGCCTTGGGTCCTTTGCAGCTTGTTCACAGTGATTTGTGTGGTCCACTTTCTTCTCCTTTTTATGGGTGCAAGTATTTCTTAACTTTCATTGATGACTTTTCCAAACGTACTTGGGTTTACTTCTTAAAACTCAAGAGTGAAGTTTTTGACAAGTTTTTGGCCTACAAGGCCCTTGTAGAAAAGCAATTTGGACATCAAATTCAAAGGTTAAGAACATATAATGGAGGCGAATATGTGAACAATAATTTTACAAGCTACTGCACTACACAAGGAATCCAAATGCAACACAATGTTCCATATACACCACAACAAAATGGTGTTGTTGAGAGAAAGAACTGCACATTAAAAGAAATGGCTAATTGTATGATCCAATCTAAGGGATTAAGTCTAAAGTATTGGCCGGAAGCCATCAACTGTGCAAATTACATAGTAAATCGCACTCCCACAAAGGCTCTTAAAAATATAACACCGGAAAAAGCTTGGACTAAAATTAAACCAAATGTAAGTCACTTCCGTGTATTTGGTAGTATAGCATGGGCTCACAATCCTAATGAGAGAAGGAAAGCATTGCAGCGTAAAAGTGAGAAGTGTATATTTGTTGGTTATTCTGAAGATGTCAAAGGTTACAGACTTCTTCAATCACATTGTAATGAAATTATTATTAGAAGAGATGTTAAATTTGATGAAAATCTCTTGGCTTGCGAGCCTAATTCGACGATTGTGCCTTCTTCAGCTTGTGAGCCATCTTCGGCATTTGTGCCTTCTTATGATCTAGTTTCTTCTTCAGATGATGACAGTGAGGACGAAAATCCACCTCCGCCTGCTCACCCTCCTCCAGATGAGTCCTTTGAACCTGAACCAGCACCAGCTCCACCGCTTCCTAGATGGGTCTGTTCAACATGAGAAGCAGCTGGTAATCTTGTCGGTGATCCTTCAGATTAGCGTCGGACACGTTCACAGTTCCAGCGAGCCTCTTCTCTTTTGGCTCAAGTTTCAGAAACTCATGATCCAGAGACATTTGCAGAAGCTTCAAGTCATCCAGATTGGGATACAACAATGAATGAAGAGTATCGTTCTTTAATGGCAAACGATACTTGGGATCTTGTACCTCTTCCAAAAGGAAGAAAAGTTGTTAGATGCAAATGGGTCTACAGAACTAAGTATGCATCAGATGGAAGTGTTGAAAGACACAAGGCTCGGTTAGTTGCCAAAGGATTTTCCCAAGTTGAAGGAATTGACTATAATGAAACCCTTGCCCCTGTAGCAAAAATGAATTCCATCCGCCTTGTTCTTGCCCTTGTTGCCTCACATAAATGGGAGGTCCATTAGATGGATATTAAATCCGCCTTCTTGCACGGAGATTTGCAAAAATAAATCTACATGGAACAACCTCCTGGCTATGTCCAAAATGACTCTAACCTTGTTTGTCGCCTCAAGAAATCTCTTTATGGTCTCAAGCAAGCTCCCTAAGCTTGGTATGCCAAAATGGATAGCTTTCTTATTGCCACTGGATTCTCTAGATGCCATTCTGACCCTAATGCCTATACCAAGAAAGTAGGAAGCCATCTCATAATCCTTGTCCTTTATGTTGATAACCTTATCCTTATTGGTAGTGACTCAAAACTTTTAAACCATGTGAAAACCAGCCTTAAGAAGAAATTTGAAATGACAGACTTAGGCTTTTTGCACTATTTCCTTGGCCTCCAAGTTTTGCAAACCAATGAAGGAATTTTTCTTTCCCAGTCTAAGTATGCTTGTGACCTTCTTTGTCACTTTCACATGGACGATTGTAAACCAACTCCTTCTCCCTTCCAGTCTAGAGTCAAGATTTCTGCCACCTGTACTTCTCCTAAAGTTGATGCCACCCTGTACCGTCAGTTAGTCGGTAGCCTCTTATACTTGACTCATAACCGTCCTGATCTTTCCTTTGATGTTGGTCTTGTTGCCCGCTATATGCAAACACCCCATGAAAGTCATTGGAAAGCAGCTAAAAGGATACTTCGTTATGTTCGTGGTACAGTTCAGTTCGGGATACATTACAGTTTAGGGGGGACTCCTTTATTGCTTGGTTTCACTGATTCAGATTGGCCCGGCGACCCTGATGATCAGAAATCTACTACAGGTTATGTTTTCAGCCTTGGTTCTAGACCTGTCACTTGGGCTTGTAAGAAACAACAGGCTTTTGCACTTTCTTCAGCAGAAGCAGAGTACCGAGCAGCGGTAAATGCAAGTCAGGGAGCCCTGTGGCTTCGACAGATCCTTTCAGAGTTTGGATTCCGACACCAGCATCCAACCAACCTTTGGTGTGACAATCAAAGTTCCATCAAGCTCGCCAAAGACCCAGTTCAACATCAATGTAGCAAACACATCGAGCTACACATGCACTTCATCAAAAGGCTCATTCATAATCAAGTTATTGAAGTGCTCTTTTGCCCTACAGAAGATCAAGTTGCAGACATTTTCACAAAGTCTCTTACAAAAGTGAAGTTTTTCAAACTTCGATCTATGTTAGGAGTTCAGGAAGTTGTCATTAAGGGGGAATAGGCTCTAATGCCTCATTCCTTCTCCTATTGTGTCACTATTGTAAATCCTTCAATCCTATCCCAAGTTGTTCTTAAGGGGGGATGTTATGATATTTAGACACTTAGTAGTTAGTTAAGATCTACTTGGTCTAATATGTCGTTAGGTAAAAGTGTGTTTCTTAGTGTGTTTCTTTAGTATGCATTTGTAGTTAGCAAATCTGACGGTCACGATATGTTCCCAACATAGAGTGATCCGACAATTCATACTCTCATCGATCTTAATGGCCATTGATCCGTGACTTAACACCTTGTTGACCGCCTATTCAGCTAGGGGTCAACTCATGTACCATGAAGTATTTATCTATGTTCCAGACATGTATTGGTTCTACTTGGGCATTTGATGCCCCAGCACTAAAATTTTGTAAACGAAATTTCCGCACCCCTGCGTGGGTTAATAATGTAATGAGTCAGCATGAGTCATAGTTAGGTCGGGTACCATTGAATGTTTCCATTAAGGGAGTTCTTTTCACCGAGGGTTTTTTATCCTCAGGTTGTTAACCGGGCTCCCGGGCCTGGTTGACTTCCCTTGAGTTTTTCCCTCCTCACATGCAATAATTTCCTCCAGAGTGGTGAAAGGCGTCTTAATGGTCTCGTCCTTTGGTAACCTTTGCTTAGGATTGATGTAAATGACCATGCTAGACATTGTTTAAAGTTTCGCGGAATTTCGTCGAGTCTAGATAGGTTTTTTTTTAATTAATTAAATTTAATTAATTTTCCTAAGGTTGGAATTTTAATTATTTAATTAATTAAATG
>JASDQU010012496.1:86739-98036 GCA_032191745.1 Picea mariana
CCTGTCTCTCACTCTACCCATATGTCTAGACATCCTTTGACTGCATCACCTTGTTTTACATGGCTTGAATGATACCCCTTGGAGACTTTCCTTTCCTTATGGATACTAGCCCAATAGGGTATTTTGTCTTTTTCTTCGGTTTTGTATTGTAGGTCTTTGTAATATCTTTGAGCTATTGAATGATATATCAGGGTTCTTATGCATATATTTGATAACATTAATGATGAAATGTGATTGACATTGCTATGATCCCTGTGACTAATGAGCCCATGGAGGGCGAAGTTTTTGATGTGCAGGACCATGCCCGACGGACAGGTACCAGTTGGACTGGTACACATGGGAAGATGATTAGTTCGAACCTCCATGGGGATGAAAAGCCCATTAGATGGTTGTTGGGACCCCATCAGGGATAGAGACTGGACAGTGCTTGATTGATCTTTTTCACTTGAGAAGAAGAAGGACATTCCATCCGGGACACTTTGGCTGAGCCTAGCCCAGGGGGGTTGACCCACTTCAGGTGGAACATCTCCCTTTGATGGCCCAGGACATCACCTAGGAGCCATTGACGTCATCTTGAGAGTGTGGCAGTTTGATAGGGCAGCTGGCACGTGTGGCAGGGTTTGGAGGCCCAAAGAGGGCCAACGCTTGTCATTTTGTGTTGGATTTGCCCTAAAAAGGGGCCAACGTCTCCCTCAGTAGGGCTTGACGTCTTGCTTATGCTCATTTAGGGATTTGATTTAACAATTTAATGTAAAAACAATATGTTTTTGGTTTGTAGCCTTGTTGGTTATTTTTAATGACCTAATTTTAATTAGAGGTCATGATACAATATATATTGAGGATTTTTCCCCTCATTTTGACAATAACACACAACTCACTCTCTTGTGAGGTCTGATTTTTGTGCCCTAGTTGGGTATTTGGTCTTTTAAAGTGAGGCACACTTGTTGATGGAAGGATTTTCTTGGCATATTTGGCATTTCTCTTGAAGGAAGGTTTACAACTAGGGTTTGCACATGCTTTTTCTTCATGATATGTAAGTGTATTTTCTGCAAAACTTCTTAATTGAATGGTTGTAGGTTTGTATTCTTATATTTACTTATAAATTTTCTGATTCAAAACCCTAGGTGACACGCACACAAGAAGGTCGTTGTTTCATGTCCCCTTAGAGAGAAATATTCAGCCATTGAAAAAGGAAGGAAGAGACTAGCCTTTCCTACACTCTCTTTACTTTTTTCCCTTGTGATAGATGTGATTTTTAAAGGTTAATAAGGAGGGGACATCCTAGGCCTAGGTTATCTACACCTAGGGCCATCCATCTTCTAGGGTTTGGTGATAGAGCCTTGCCATTGCAACACTCTCCCTCACCTCATCCTCTTGTTTTAAGTTGTATTTTATGCTAGCCGTTTTTCCAAGTTTGACCTACGGAAGGAGGAAAGAGCACGAGGCATTGCTTAAGCAACACCAGAGTGAGCCTCTTTCCCCTAGGGTTTTGATTCTAGGGCCCTGCCATTGCAACACTCTAGAACCCTTTCCTCTTGTCCTTAGCCTTTATCCCTTCAAATATTGCGTCCTCTCCTTAATTGACTCCATCTACCCCTAGGCACTGATCTTAGAGCCACAACATTGAAGTGATAGTGTTCAAACAATCTCTCAAAACTTTTAAATTTGAAACCCTAACTAACTAGCTAACCCTAACTAGGCTGACGTCATACTTGGTTATTCCATCTTGACGCAACACCTTTTGATGATAAGCAATTAGATGATGGTTGAAAGCATTTATTGAGTAAAAGATTGGCTAGATACATTGTTAGCTACATCATCTCAATAGTTATTGATGAATTGATATTTTCCATTGCCATATCGATAAAACGTTGATATCATTAATATCTATTGTTTTACATTGCTTACATATTAATGTCAGATAGTTGCATGAAGTACTAACCCACTGAATTATAGCATGCACATATATTGTTTTGCTATTGTCTTGCTCCGGGCAGGTATTCTCATTTGGGAATACACTTCTTTATTGGCTGATTAGCCAGACTATATGACCTTGGTGGTAACTTGTGAGGAGGAACTTCTACTTTGACCTTTATACTTTGGCCTCTTCAAAAACCTAGGTTACCGGGGACGTCTCCCCTGGGCTAACCTCCCTGAATAGAAAGAACCTCCCCATTGTGGTGACATTGGGTGGGGAAGGTTCCTGTTACGCCAGTTTGGCCTCTATCCTCTAGCCTTTTGACCTAGCTACAAGCTGTGCGATAACAAGCTTTATTGATTTCCCTTGAGTTTTTCCCTCACACTTGCAATAATTCCTCCAAAGTGGTGAAAGGCATTCCAGTGGGCTTATCTTCTGGTAACTATTGTTATGAGTCATTGTAAATGACCATGTGAGACATCTTAGAAAGTTTTGCAGAATTCCATTGAGCCTAGATTAGTTTTTTTTAATTAATTAATTTTTAATTAAATTTCCCTAAGTTTGGAGGTTTAATTATTTAATTAATTGATTATTTTTGAGCAAAATTTGTAAAAACTAGGTCCTTGGACTTTTGATAGGGGTATTTGTGCTCAAAATAAATGGAATGAGACCCCCTACATCCATGGACCAAGTTTCAGCCCATTCAGGCAACTTTTTTTATGGGTTTGTCCACTTGGAGTGTCAGTCAGTAAAAAACAACAATTTTAATTGCTAAAGTCCAAACATAGCAAGAATGTAATTTTGTAATAATGAGTTAAAGGGATTGTTGTCGCAAGAGTGACTCTAGGCTGTAATAGAGCCAAGCCTTGCGACAAATTTATCATTTATTCAATACCATTTTACAAACATCAACTAACCGAGTTGAGTTAGAACGATCACGGGCTGCTATTGAGCGAGACATTAGCATCCAAGAACAACAGGAAGCAAGACAGAGATAGTTGAGAAACTGAATCTACTCTGATCTGTCTTTGTTTCCTTATCCCAAAATCATTTCTTTAAATCATTTACGGATGCCTTGACGATATGTTTTATAGCCTTAAAACATAAACTTAGGAACAACAGGGATGATAGATGGTGGAAAAAGATAAGAGAGATGACTCCTAGCCTAATCCTACCCATCCCCACTTTTCTTAACCTTTTCACACACCTCACCCACTCATCTCACTCAAAAAGTGGCACCCCCTAGGGGAAGTTACGCCCCCCTTGCTAGGTAAGACGTGGCATCTTGTGTTTTTAGTTTGTGAGGGCCCCTCCACTTGTGGTTTATTTTCCCTCACCCCCCATGTCTCACCTCAACTCACTCCCTATTCATTTCCCTCATTTATTACCTCCCTTTCCCTTCCTTTCCCCCAAGTGGTGTGCCCTCCTAGAGGAGTTACGCCCCCCCCCTCCCCCGCTTGGAAAATTCTAAAATAATTAAAAAAAAAATTATTTGGAGTTTCTCCACTCACTTGGCACATATCCCTAGCCTCCCACTACCCTTTTTGATTGATCCCAACATTCCCACAATCATCTACACCCTAGATCTACTTCTCAAACCCTAGATGATGCACCCTACCCTTGGGATCTCATCTTGTGCTTGGTGGTGGACACTTGGCATTGATCCAAGAGGGGTGAGTTTTCCTCTCCAAGTATAAATAGATCCCTCTCCTCACTCCCAATTTACCATATCTTGAGTTATTGTTATGCTATTTGATTTTCCACTCTCTCTCTCTCTCTTCTTGATTCATTTTCCATTCTTTGGCTCTTAGGGTTTTGGAGCAAGTATTTCTCTAAGATCCATTTTCTTGAGTAATAATAAAAGAGAAACTTTGGAGGATTTTTGGAAGAGCAACAAGTACTTTTGTTCTTGCTACACATGAGGTAATATTGTTTTGGTTTGATATAATGATGGCATAGGTAGATCTTGGGTAAAGTATTTTATTTAGGTAGATCTTACAAAGAGTATTCTTGTAGATCTATATATGTTGGTTAGCTAGATAGGGTGCAAGTATTTCATCTTATTAGCTTGATCATCCATATTATCTATTGTATGCATGTCATTTTGTTAGATCTTGCAGGTTTGGCTTCAAGGGTTTCATTGGGAATGCCTCAAGGAAGAGTCCTCCTTTGAAACACACATAAACTCCTCTTTTCTCTCTCATTTACTCATTCTCTTTTGCTGCTCATTCCATATATATTTCAGCTAACTTAACATAGTAGAATGGTCATCTAAATCTAAATTTTTTATCAAATTTTTTTTGTAAAACATTTTTGCTGTAAAAAGCAAAAGTTTTTCTTCATTTTGATTGTTGTGTGTAGCATTTCCAGCAAGCATAGCTTGCTGGTTTTTGTAGGTTTTAGATCTGGTTGAGGGGGTTTGGCTACCCAAAAATGTCCACACAACACTCCAAGGCCCTCCTACAAGTTGGTATCTATTTCTCAACCTTCTATTTCTAGTTTTAGGGCTTCTTGTGCATAGATCTACATTTTTTGCTGATTTTTTTGTGACTCATTGGCTTGGGAGAAGGATTGGTATGGTCTTCTCCCACATGTGAGCCTAGGTTAGCTTAGGGTAAGTGAAAATCTTTTTTTCTTCAATTTTTGAGCACTTCCTCAAGCTAGTGTTGATATTATGGTAGCTGCGGGAGGTATTTACCTCCACGTGTAAACCTGACGAGAATAGAATACTCTGGAAAGAAAGAAGAAACCCTAATGAGTTGGCTAATAACCCTAGAAGACATGTCGGCTCAAGAAGATAATTTATATTAGGTTATTAGCCTCCAAGAGAAGAATTCGGCTAGAAGAATTAATATATACTGAACAGACAGATACCCAGAAATGAGAAGTTGGCCCAGGCAGTTAGCCAGAGTTAGTATAAATATAGGAGGCCAGTTCTCATTCTGGTAGGTAGTCTCAGAATCGCAGAGCAACAACTTGTGCACACTGCAGTGCCCAGTCTTGTGCATAGGTTTGAGGAGAGCTGCCATTGCAGTTGCTGTAGCTAGTAGATCAAGTTTGGCTTGGACTATCTCTTGGTTAGGGTTTGGACTATCTGATTAGCTCTTGTTGGTGTGCTATCCTTGGGGAAAGGTGCACTACCCTTTGTTTGGCTATCTAGCCTAGGGTTTTCTTCCAGAGTGATTCTCTGTCAAGGTTAAGGTGCTCGGAGGGTGGCTTCGGCCTATGGTTGGGTGACAATAGAGATATTTTCAATGGTAAAATGAGCACATCCATTATATTCTAACAACTAGGACGTGGGGTTTGGTTGATGTTGGTCATCTTCCAAGCCTAGGATGTGGGGTTAGTTAGCTATCTTGTAGAGTTGCTTGCTTGTTTCTCTTGCTTGTCCTTCTCTCTCTTTTAAAGTTGCTTCTAAATTTAATAATTTCCTACATTTTGGGAGAGGAATACCCCAAATAGTAAGGCTAGCGTTTTAATATGTATTGTTGATCTTTTATGCTTTAAAGTCTAAATATTCTAGATCTAGATCTCACACACTTTAATCCTTAGCTTAAGCCCTTGGGGCACAATCAACTTGCATGCATAAGTCATATTAATATCTATCTCTTTTTACATGCTTAAATCCAACACACTAAATGCTTAATGTTTTAATAGTTTAGTGAATGGTTTTCTCCTTTCATGCTTTAATATCTTAAGGCCATTTGCCAACACACCTAATTTAACGATTGTTGAATAAGTTGATAGTGTAGGCATATACTTAAATCTTCATTTTCCTTTTCACACTTAATGCTTTGATTTTGATGCTTAAAACAAACATAAGATAAGTGTGATAATCTCGACTTCTTATTTGGGCAAGTTCTTCTTGCTTTTGTGCTTTAGCATTCTTTAACAAACTTTCTCATGTTAATGGTGCAATCATGGTGACCAACTAAATTGTTATTTCAACTTGATTTGACATTGTTATACATGTGTTAGATGCTTCATTCTTATGCTTAGATAACACACTTAACAAGCTGAAGTGAGTTTCGGCCTTGGCAATAAATCACCACTTTAAGGCATCTTAAAATCACTAAACACTCTAAAATACACCTAAAAGTCTAACCAATTGATATATCAACTTAATAGACTTAATAGGGTACCTTAGACCACCATATTCACCATCTAAAACGGGGATTGAGGAGGGAAACAGAAGGTGATAGGCCAGGGACGGTCTCACGGCGCGAAGGAGCATCCTTTCCATAAAAACTCAATTCTTTGGGCTGACTTGGACAGCTAGGGTAGGCCTCGTTGCCTCACTTCTTGAGCATCCAACAACTATTTGGCAATCGAGGGAGGAGGCTTTGGTGAAACATTTAATAAGAGTAATAAAATCATTTCAATCTTAAAAACCCTTAATCACTAAGTATTTGATAACCTTGGTTTAAATTGACATATCTCATGGTTTAATACTTGTGAACCTAATCTTTAAATCTCTTAATACAAGTAATACTTTGTGGTTAACTAAGTATCATAATCATTGTGGAATACTTGTGCCTTGACTTTTAAATCTTCTAATTTTTCCTTTGACTTGTGAATGTTGATGTTTCCATTGAGGAGTAGTCCAATAGAGTAAGTGCTATTGGGGCATGCTTTGGCCTAATGTGTTGATGATGCTAATGCCTTGATCTTCTTTAAATCCTGCACATTGAAATAACGTGGCTAGCTTGTTGTGTTGTATCATTTTGTATTTAGCATTCTTTATTGTAAGTACTCGTATCTAGTCTTGTGGTGAATAAATATTCTTTGTAATCTTTGTAATCACATTGTAACGAAACACTCTTTAACTTTAGTTGACCCCATTGCCCAACCTTAGGCACTAGTCTTAGTTGACTTAGGGAAAGGGCTTGCTTAACATACTAATCTGGCATCTTGCATTGTTGCTTTTGCATCATAGGTTAGACTCCCCCTAAAAATTAACAAATTAAAATCAACTCCTAGAACTTAACTTTAAATCTCATCTAGAATCTAGGGTCTACCCCCCTTGGATTCCCTAGGAGTGAGCCTAGAAGGAAGAGGTTCCGGCCAAAGTGATAGCGTGGGCTGTGAACCTAGGCATTGTGCCTCCAAGGACACACTAAGTGAGCCAGACTTAGCTCACGTTTGCAAGTGTGTATAAGGACAAAAACAAGCCTTAAACTTCACCTCAAAAATCCGGATACTACCTCACATTTTGGGTTGCGACAGCCTTAGTTGTCACCTCAAAAAGGGTCTGGCCCCTCTTCATTAAAGCGTCTATTGTTAGGGTCTTCTGCGGCAGCTTTAGGAAGGCCCCTCCCTTACTACGGTCTCCTCTTAGGGTCTTCAACAGAGCTCGACCAAGCCTATGACCGACCTTAATCTTCACCAAGGATTTAAGAGGGGTCCGGCCTCAATGTTTACCACATAATTTTAAGGGGAGGTCCAACCCTCTTCTCTTTACACCTATGATAGATTTTTGGCATCCCTTAGCTTTAACTTTAATGTGAAATGATCTTCTTCAAGCCTACTCTGATACCATGTTGAATTTTCAATGAGCTATGGCTCATGCATTTTCTTTAAATTTTATGTTTAGCTTTTACTTGAACCATAACTACTGCGGCAAACCAAGATCAAAAGAAGAATAACCATGCACAAGAACACAAGAAGTAACCTAGGAAACCCTTCTCAACAAGGGAAGAAAACCTAGCCAATCCTTTTCTATATTCTTCAAGTGTGTTATTGGGTAAATCGGTAGATGCGAACATGAACTAATCCCCCTAGATCCACCTGGATCTAGAACAAAACGAGATGGAACAAGATGCTTTCCCTAAGTTGTGATCATTGAGTTTACTACCAAAGGAGGAATAGATAACATACCTTATGAATCGCTTCCTTATATCTTTGTTGTCCTTGCTTCACTCCAGTGCTCTTGTGGAATTAGATCTACGATAACACAAACCAACCAACGTGAAAACAACAATAGTAGAATTCAATGACAACCTAAACATGTGATCAAGGAATCATGTAATAAAATACTAATCATTTTATGAGAAAGAGACGTGCCACCATATTATATTAATGAAAAGTAGAAGATACAACCAAATTGCCTTGATGTTGCAAGTTCCCTTTTAGTGGTCCTTCGTTCCAACACACACATACACTTGCTCCGAAATTCGCATGAAGATAATCCACAAAAGCTTGATAGACAAATAGAGGCCGCAAGCATCACTAGGAACAAGATTCTTCACATAGTATTTAGCCTATTCTTTCATCAATTCTCTGCTTAATCTTGCTTAACCTTTTCCATGAGAAGCCCATGATTATATAGGAGAAGGTGAAGTGGTTAAAGGGATGAGGATGATCCCACCAAATCAGAGAAACCAGTAGGATCACAACCATATGGACGCCACCTCACATTCTAGGAGATTCCCCTTCTAGAAACTTTATGAAACCTCTTTCCTCTTTTAACTTTGGAACGCCACCACACCCTGCCTATATAGCAGCCTACAGAGATCCCGCGAGCCAACTATAGAGCAGCTTGCGGAAATCATAGATTTCCGCACTGTGTAATATGTGCAGCCTGCGAACCCTTTCTAAAAAGCAACCTTGTAGAGGAGGAAATAAGTTTCTTTTCTTAGGAAAAAAGTCATGTTGGGAGCTTGAACACATGTTTGTGAAATCATCATTAGGGTGACCAAAATAATGTGTAACAAAGAGAAAGAACTCCCATACCATCACCAAACCTAGCACACAAGAGGGTGTTGTAATTCTCATAATTTCAGACCACAACTTCTGAAATCATGAGATGACACAATGATAAGTGTGTTTCCTCAATGGGGATTCAACTTTATTTATATAAGACTTATCACATCAAATGATGTGTCTATTGGCACAATAGGGCTGACCTCAATAAATCAAAATATAATTAATAATTACCACATTAATTAACTTTTACATTAATTATCTTTTACATTATGTTGGGGTCGACCTGTACCCTTTACATCACAAATAGGGTTACAGGTAAGTCTGACTCTTGGACAATATAGCAAGGGATCTCATACACCCACTAGTGCTCAGCCACTAGGGGCACATTCATCTGTGCTCAGCCACAGGGATGTCCACATCTCTATCTCATTGCGTCTCACAGGAGAGCCACACTCACTAGTGTTCAGCCACAGGGATGTCCAACTCAGCAGATCTCTTTCTCACTCTGTTACACAAGAGAATCATCTGGAGTATTGCATCATCTCAACTCTCTATGAAGAGGAGGCCAATACATTGTTTCATCATCACGTTCACCTATGCTCAGCCACAGGCACATCCAACTCAGCAGATATCTTTCTTATTGCGTTACACAGGAGAATCATATGGAGTATCACATCATCTCAACTCTCTGCACAGAGGAGAACAGTAAACCCATCACATGGGCTCCTTCACCCCTCACAGGGGTACACATCATTTCATCTCAAACGATACACCCATCTCATGGGCATCTTCCCTTCTTAGGGGCACACAACATTTCATCTCCATCTTAGAGAGAACGACAGACCCAACTCATGGGATTCCCCACACAGGGTCACACAACATTCCATCTCCGTCTCAAATAGGAACCACACACCCAGCTCATGGGCTTCCTCACCCCACACAGGGCACACAACGTTCCATCTTTGTCTCAGAGAGGAACCACACACCCAACTCATGGGCCTCCTCACCCCACATAGGGGCACATAATGTTCCTTCTCCGTCTCAAAGAGGAACCACACACCCAACTCATGGGCACACCCAACTCATGGGCTTTCTCTCAGGTCGAATCACTCAGTCTGTGTCTTGGAGGATGTCTCACGCAGCTGTAATCATCAACAAATTCATCCATAATAATAGTGCACCATAGCCTCATACAAGTATATCTCATGAGGAGACAAGTTTATGTTCTCCATCTACAAGTTATTTTTTAGCACGTATGCATGAGAAGACAAAAGATGTTCGCACTAAACTCTGTTGATTTTGTATTGCATAGGAATACATATTTATAGTGCAAAAATTATCCCAAAATTGGACAATTGAGAATAAGAATTATCCTCCAAGAAAAAATAGACAACCAACCCAAAATTGGTTTGCTGCCTCTAAGGTACACAACTTCAAGTTAGATTTCTCTCTAATGAAGTGGTGGTGTGGCTCATCATTGTGTTAGATCCTCATGAAGAGTTAGGTTCGTCATGAGCTAAATCACACTCTGATAATCAAAATAAAGATTTGGGCTTAAGTATGTTGAATATTCACATCAACTAGAATCCTTCTAAGACATGTTACACTAATAGATGCATTTGTTGGGTCCTTTTACTCACCCATGAGATTACTCTCGATCTCATGTTGAATAAGTAACCTATGGTAGACGTTCTCTCACCAATGCAACCTACCAAATCCAAATCTATGTACCCATACCATTTGAAGTCCTCACATTGCATGTACTCAAGTTCATAATGTAGTGCACCCTTCACATACCTTAGAATTCTCGTTGTCACTTTCCAATGAACATATTTGGACTTGCCATACACCGCAAGAAATTCCAAACTAAATAACACAAAATTGACCTAGTAGTAACGGGGTAGATAAAATTCCCTATTAGCTCATTGTATAAAGTTGCATATGTTGGCTTTGCATCTTTAGAAGTTCATAAAGTCATTCTTGTTTCAATAGGAATTTCCAATGACTTGCAATCTACCATATCAAATCTTTTTAATGTTTCCTACACATACTTGGTTTGGGACATAAAGATGTTGACATCCATCTTCCATACTTTCACTCCTAAACAATAATGAAGTATGCCAAAATCTGTCATTCAAAGGATTTCCACACCTCACAATTCTTCACTCATCTATATGTTATTTGTAAGCATTAGATCATCTACATACAACACTACAATAATCAGTAATTCCAATGCCATCACCTTTCAATTTAAGTATAAATTTGGATCTAATGGATTTTTCCCTAAACCTATTGGCCCTAAAGTGGTCATCAATCTTCAAATAATAGGCTCTATGTGCATACCTAAGTCCAAACTTCAAATAGTGTCTTTTACAACTTGCACACTGTTGATCGCCTATTCAGCTAGGGGGTCAACTCATGTGCCATGAAGTATGCATCATCAGATGCAAGTATGTTGAAGACAATATTGGTTCTACTTGGGCATTTGATGCTCCAGCACAAAATTTTGTAAACAAAATATCCGCACCCCTGCGTGGGTTAATAATGTAATAAGTCTGCATGGATCATAGTTAGGTCAGGTACCTTGGGATGTTTTCATTGGGAGAGTTCTTTTCACCGAGGGTTTTTTATCCTCAGGTTGTCAACTGGGCTTTTCAGCCTGGTTGATTTCCCA
>JASDQU010012496.1:102769-142001 GCA_032191745.1 Picea mariana
TTGGCATGCATCCCCTAGCCTCCCACTACCCTTTTGCTTGACCCCAACACTCCCACACTCATCTACACCCTAGATCTACTTCTCAAACCCTAGATGGTGCGCCCTACCCTTGGGATCTCCTCTTGTGCTTGGTGGTGGACACTTGGCATTGATCCAAGAGGGGTGAGTTTGCCTCTCCAAGTATAATTAGATCCCTCTCCTCACTTCCTTCCTTACCATATCTTGAGCTATTGTTATGCTACTTGATTTTCCACTCTCTCTCTCTCTCTCTCTCTTCTTGTTCCATCTTCCATTCTTTGGCTTTTAGGGTTTTGGAGCAAGTATTTCTCCAAGATCCATTTTCTTGAGTAATAATAAAGGAGAAACTTTGGAGGATTTTTGGAAGAGAAACAAGTACTTTTGTTCTTGCTACACATGAGGTAATCTTGTTTTGGTTTGATATGATGATGGCATAGGTAGATCTTGGGTAAAGTATTTTATTCGGGTAGATCTTACAAAGAGTATTCTTGTAGATCTATATATGTTGGTTAGCTAGATAGGGTGCAAGTATTTCATCTTATTAGCTTGATCATCCATATTATCTATTGTATGCATGTCATTTTGTTAGATCTTGCAGGTTTGGCTTCAAGGGTTTCATTGGGAATGCCTCAAGGAAGAGTCCTCCCTTGAAACACACATAAACTCCTCTTTTCTCTCTCATTTACTCATTCTCTTTTGCTGCTCATTCCATATATATTTCAGCTAGCATTGAGATAGTAGATTGGTCATTTAAATCTAAATTTTTCATCAAAAATTTTTGTGAAAAATTTTTGCCCTAAAAAACAAAAGTTTTTATTCACTTGTATTGTTGTGTGTAGCTTTTCCAGCAAGCATAGCTTGCTGGTTTTTGCAGGTTTCAGATCTGGTTGAGGGGGTTTGGCTACCCAAAAAACATCCACACAACACTCCAAGGCCCTCCTACAAGTTGGTAGCTATTTCTCAACCTTTTTCTTCAAGTTTTAGGGCTTCTTGTGCATAGATCTACTTGTTTTTGCAGAATTTTAGTGGCACATTGGCTTGGGAGAAGGATTGGTATGGCCTCCTCCCACGTGTGAGCCTAGGGTAGCTTAGGGTAAGTGCAAGTCTTCTTTTCTTTAATTTTTGAGCACTTCCTCTAGCTAGGACGTGGGGTTTGGTTGATGTTGGGCATCTTCTAAGCCTAGGACGTGGGGGTTAGTAGTCTATCTTGTAGAATTGCTTGGTTGAATCTCTTGCTTGTCTTTCTTGCTTTGCTTTATCTCTCCTTCCAAGTTTCTTCTAAGTTTAATAATTGCCTACCTTTTGGGAGAGGAATACCCCAAATTGTAAGGCTAGGGTTTTAATATGTGTTGTTGATCTTTTATGCTTAAGCCCTTGGAGCATAATCAACTTACTTGCATGCACAAGTTATTTCAAGATCTATCTCTTTTTACATGCTTAAATCCAACACACTAAATGCCTAATGCTTTAATAGTTTAGTGAATGGTTTTCCTTTTCATGCTATAACAATCTTAAGGCCATTTGCCAACACATCTAAGTTAATGCTTGTTGGATAAGTTGACAATGTAGGCACATGCTTAAATCTTCATTTTCCTCTTCACACTTAATGCTTCGAACTTGATGCTTCTAACAAACATAAGATAAGTGTGATAATCTCGTTTTCTTCTTGGCAAGTTGTTCTTGCCCTTGTGATTTAGTTTCTTTCATACCAAGCTACATATCTAGCGCATGGTGGCGAACTAAATCTTTATTTCAGCTATTTTTCAATGCTTTACATGTGTTAATGCTCTTCATTTATAAGCTTAAGTAACACACTTAATAAGCTAAAGTGAGTTTCGGCCTTGGCAATAAATCACCTTTTCAAGGCATCTTAAAATCGTCAAAACACTCTAAAATACACCTAAAAGTCTAACCAATTGATATATCAACTTAATAGACTTAATAGGGTACCTTAGACCGCCATCTTCACCATTTAAAACGGGGATTGAAGAGGGTAACGGAAGGTGATAGGCCGGGGACGGTCTTATGGCGCGAAGGAGTGTCCTTTCCGTAAAAACTCAATCTTTCGAGCTAACTTGGGCAGCTAGGGTAGGCCTCATTGCCATACTTCTTGAGCATCAACAGTCATCTGGCACCGAGGGAGGAGGTTTTTGGTGAAACACTTAATAAGGGTAACTATAACTTTACAATCTCAAGAAACCCTTACTCATTAAGTAATCAAACCTTGGGCTTAATCATCTAATAATACTTTGTGGGTTGAACAACTAAAGTTTTGAATATCTTGATCATTGTGGAATACTTGTGCTTTAATCTCTAGATGTTCTAAGTATCCTTGTGAATGTTGATGATGAACTAAATGTGTTGATGATGATAATGCTTTAATCTTCTTATATCCTGCACATACATTTAAAAGGTGGCTAGCTTGCTACATTGTACCATTGTATCTTAGCATTCTTTATTGTAAGTATTGATATTATATTTATTCTTTTGTAAGTAACTTGTAATTCTATTGTAACGAAACACCCTTACATTTAGTTGACCCCTTGCCCAACCTTAGGCACTAGTCTTAGTTGACTTAGGGAAAGGGCTTGCTTAGCATACTAACCTTGCATCTTGCATTGTTGCCTTAGCATCATAGGATAGACTCCCTCTAACCTTAAGAAATTAAAATCAGCTCCTAGAACTTAACGCTAAATCTTATCTAGTAACTAGGGTCTACCCCCCTTGGCTTCCCTAGGAGTGAGCCTAGACGGAAGAGGTTTCGATCAAAGTGACAACGTGGGTTGTGAACCTAGGCATTGTGCCTCCAAGGACACACTAAGTGAGCCGGACTTAGCTCACGTTTGCAAGTGTGTATAACAACGGCAACATGGGTCACAGCATCCATCTGGTGGGATTTAAGCCCCATGGAGGTCCCAACTAATCATCTCCCCATATGTACCTGTCCACCGAACATAGTCCTGCAGCAACAACAAATGCGCCCTCCATGGGCTCATAAGTCACAGGGATCATATCAATGTCAATCACATCCAATAATCAAACTACCCAAACATGTGCATCAAACCCCCCTTTACCCAGACAAATGCTCAAAGACATTATGCAGTTTAACAAGCCAGGTTTGGAGAGGATCTCGGGATGTCCTACTGGGCTAATCCTCCTCAAGTTTGGGGTGTATCCCAGGTGAAGACCGATCTAGGTCATGTAAGTGTATGAAATGGTGTAGGGGAATGTTTGGGCAAGGGGTGCAGTGATAACAGGGAAATGTAGGTCTTGCTTGTGGGTGCCTCTGTAGAGGGTGAGTTGTACCTTGTCATGGATGCCATTGTTTCCTAGCCCATTAAATGCCTTTTATTCTTTGTCTTATTGTTTTTTTCTTTTCAAGAGAATAGTTGGGGGACATTGTCCTGGCATGGTGACCAGTGGTGGCAGTGTTACCCACAAGCACTTCACAGAAATGAGAAGGTTGGCTCGTGATGAGACCCCATTTCTCTTGGCCATGCCACCAAGAGCCACTACCATGGTTTGGTGACCAGATAGATGGTAGTGTCATACCGCTACATGCCCATGGACCTAATAGGTCGGCTCATGATGAGACCTCCTATCCACCAACTAGACCTTGAGTTTATTTTATCTTACGAGTCCCCTTTTCTTACTAAGAAGCCTTTTATTAATTTCTCGGGAGTCCCTAGGCAAAGCATCTCAAGGTTTCATTTTTGGCTTTTAACTTTTGCTAGCTACTTTTACCCTCTGGCCTTTAGCCCCTTCTTCCCACAAGGCAAGGTACAACCCTTACTAGTGTGGCAAACCCAATGCCCGAACCAAGGTAGGGGAAGATGAGAGGGACAATGATGAAAAGTGGTAAGTATGGAAGGAATGGACGATGACCTTTCATAAACCCACCTAGTGGCAACTCATCCCTAAGGGAACCAGCTTACTAGGGCACTCTGTCACCCCCTGCAGGTATGAACAAGTTAAAGAGCATAATTTCCAAGCAAACGTTATGAAACAAAGGAGAGTTCAGTGCAACATATTCAAATGCTTCGAAAATCAGAGTGACACATACCATTATACCCGGACTCATTACCTCATGGAGCAAGACCCACTTCTACTTCAGGATTAGGCCGATGGGATGGATGATGTTATTGCTGAAAGATAGGATGCACTTGTAGGAAAGATGGGCTCTCTGGGGCCAAGCTCAAGTCGTATGGCTATCAGTACTCCATGTCTAGGACCTATGGGCCTTGAGACATAATCTCCTTAGTTATCCCTAGGATAAAGGATAACACTGCCGAAAAAAACCAGCTACAAATCTGCCCAAGAAAACTTGTCCAGCTCTGCTCCACATCAGGTCCAACTCTGCTCCAAATCTGGTCCAAGAAACTCAACAAACGAACTCTCCAAATGAGCCCAACAATCAGCTCTTCAAATCAGCCTAGCAACCTCTCCAAATCAGCCATGCAATCATCTCTCTAAAATCAACAAAAACCCTTAGCTCACAAACTCAAGAGAACCCAAATGAATAGTGTGAGTGAAATAGAGGAGGTGGGGTTGCTTTTATAGGTTTATTAGGGGCTCTAGACATTTCTAGAACCTTCCATTGCATGCCCCTTTTTTATTTTTATTTTTAAATTTACAAATCTCTTTACTTTTATGTCCGTACGACGGCTGTAAAGAACCAGTCGTTTGAGAAAAAAAACTGGCTTCGCACTGAACCGGTCATGGGTGGTTTGAATCACCGGTTGAACCGGTTTTTCCTGTGACCTAGTCGGATCAATCGGTTTTACCGGTTCCGGTCTGGTTCTAGTAACATTGATTTGATATAGTTATCCTTCATTCTAGCTCTCTAAATCTTTTGGTTGTGTCGATCTAATTGTTTTCGGGTCTAGTGTTGTTTTCGTGTGCATTTACTTTGAATTTACATCACTTAAAGTGCACTTCCTTTCATGCATTGATCATTTATTTTCATTGTAATAAGTGTCTCTAGAACCTAATCTCAACCATAAAAAACTATCAATTAAATTAACCCTCACTCTTGACTATTTTTGGACAACCTAAAAGTAATTTTTAGTGTGTTGATCATCTTTGGAATACATGCAGAAATCTTACTTTGACAATAGCATACATCTATTAGGGACATCCCCTAAGAGTGGGATATTACCAGTCCAAACGGAGACGCTTTTAATGGTGACAAAGTTGGCTTTCTAAAATTATTAGGCAGATATGCTTGTGCAAGTCTGCATAATAACAGGTCATAATAGAAATTCCAACAAAAATTGACGAAGTTATGGTGTTTTCAGAATCTGTCGCTGGAAAATTCTCGCCGCATTTTGACCACTAATTTTGAGGAGCCCCCACCTTTATTGCTTGAGCGCTTTGGTTATTTGGGGAGATCATTGTTGATGTATGTCCATGGTGGAGAGTGCCCTAGCTCTTGAGGCCACATGGAACACATTTTTATGCACTATTGATGGGACGTTTCACCAAGGAGAGATTTATGGAGATTGTTGCATAACCAACTCCTTTATTTTATTATTGTTGACTTGTCTCACGGAGTTGGTTACATGAGAGCATTATTGCATTGTTTTCCTAGCATATTTTATTGATTCTTCTTGGAGAAGAAAGTGGATCTCAACAAATCATTGCTACTTCTAGTAATGAAAATGTTGAAGAGGTTATTTTATTGTATTCCTTGGAGAGATTAGTGGATATAGGAAAACAATTATTATTTTATTGTAAAAGGAGATGGAGCTAGACTCTATTTAAATAGTAGATCTCTCCATTTGTAGTCATGGTTGGATTTTTGGAGTTTTCCCTGCTTGGAGCTTAATGGTTAAGTCTTTCTTGGAGCATATGTGAAGTGTAAGAGTTCTCTCCTTTGAACGTGTGGCTTATGATTCTAGTGCTTCTAAATTTTTGCTCATGGTTGTAGGTTTGGTAGAACTTTCTTTGTCGGGCCAAGAGAGAAGGGTTTATCTACCACATTGAAATGGTTTTATGTGAGGATTTTTCTCCCTTTTTTCCCTTTGATGTCTTATTCATGAATGCATTTTCTTGCTCCTATCATCTTCTAGAGTTGTTTCTAGTAATACTTCATGTGTAGGCCACACCCCTTTAGCAATGTTTGATGTGACACTTTTCAAGGTCCTCCTAGCATTTCTTTACTTCCATTTTTTAACTATGTTCAGGTCTTCTTATGACATGCATTTCATGGTCCTTGTAGTCTTGACTCTTAACCCTTCGATGAGCTTGACATCTTGGATTAACCTCTTGACTCCATTTGCCCTTGTTGGACTAGCACTAATTACTAAATCTCTCCATCATTCTTTTACTTCCTAAAAAAAAATACAAAAGCCATTGTTTAACTAAAGATACTGTCTTATCACCTTGTGCCTCATTATTTAGCTTTAGTAATCCTACTTAAGGATACCCCCCTTGAGCCAAAGGACAACCAACCTAAAGTAAAGAGGACAAGTTGCTTAGGTGACAGTGGTAACTGTCCTAGTAGTTCCCTCTCAAGTTGCACTCTGTGGATTAGGGTTTTTATCATTGAGTGTGAGTTGGGGAGGTAACAGGCACATTGTCTAGATTGCAAATGGAATTCACTTCTTGTTTCCCGTATGAATTAGCAAGACTTCTAGCAATGCTTCTAGAGTCTTTGTCTCTTGTCTTAGATCTAAAGTAACTTTTTTTGCAAAGCTCTCAATTTCTATTAGCTAATGGTTCACCTTAACATCGACCATGTGGACTTCTGATTTTGTTTCTTCCTGGCAAAAGATCCTTCATGCTTCACTTCCCTTGAATCGTGTACAATTTTGCGTTTAGGGTGGAAGGAGATAGTGTGCCCAACCTTGAAACAAGATTTGCAATAAAAGTTAACATGCTCATAGGTTAATTTCAATTTCCATACATATTTTCCTGCATCCATCTAGGCTTCTTCCAGGAGGCATTTGGAGAGCTCTGTTTCAACACAAGTTCTCACAAAGGTCATATGTTTCCTTTCTGTTGTTTATGGGTTGTCGTCGTGAAATTTTTCGATGACATTTCCAACATCAGATAGAGTCTTTAGAGGCTAGAATTGCAAGGGAAGGTTGGAGAGCCTTACACATAGCAAGGTTGAGCATAAAAGTCCACAAACGGATCAAAGGTTGAATACCAGGGCTTCATGCAAATGATAGTAGAGCCCAAAACTAGGGCTGGGATAGCAAAATAGTGTCCCTGTCAACAATTGCATAAAATTATGTAGTAAAGAAGACCCATGCACACAGATAAATATAAGCATCTTTTGATAGATGGGGCTTCTAGCTATGAGAAACCCAACCATGCAAATCCACCAAACGAGACCCCAAGCCAGCGAATCAACAAATGAGCCCATGCTTCTAGTAGGAGTTAGATTGGAATTTGATTGCCTTAGCCACAAAAATGGTGGGAGTAGAAGTTGCATTTCCACATAAACAAAACCTAGAAAGCGTTGGGTGAATTCATGAATTCTTGGAGATGAAACAACATCAAAAAGGACATCTTACTAATTGCAGTGGACTCCAATTTGCACATGCTAGGAGATGAGGCAGCACAATCAGGGAATGAAGTCTTTAGACCCCAACTAGGAGACTAGGTTGAGTGGAGCTCAGATCCATGGATGGCTAAGTGTAGATGGCTCTAGAGAAGCCCACAATGTCCAGGGATGAAACCCTAGCCATGGAGGAAGGAGACAGTCACATCCATCCAGACACTATATATGTCACTTTCAATTAACATTATTATTATCATCATCATGTAATGTTTATTTATATACTTTATATTCATTACAATTTACAATTATTGTACACAATGTACAACATTCAAATCATAGTCCTTTGGCTAAGGAATCACAATTGGGGGGTATCTATTTTGCCAAAGTCGCCCAGGGCTTGCACTTGACCCCAATTTTTATTGCAAGTACATGTGAACACCAAGAACAAGCACAAACATAACATCTTTGGAGTGACTTGAAACCTAGTTGGGCTGATAACAACCCTCCACTTTCACCAACCCGGCAAGTGATCATTGACTCTCTTTGTTAATTTTAAAAATGCTTCTTATATTAACAAAACATATAGTACATAAATAATATAGAGCTATGAAGAAGATTATCTCAAGCCCAAGAGAAGGGCCTTTAGTTCTAATTGTGCTTCCATCACATAACCATTATCATCTCTTAGTAGAAGATTGCTTTTAACTCGAAACAAGAAACTCATCTCATTGAGAAGACACTCCCTAAAAGAAGCAAGGAAAAACACATTACCACTAAAAACCACTTCACATCAAGGCTTCCACAAAATATAGAATGAAACAACTCTAATACATAAGTGAAAAGGTGTCATGGCATCAATATCACCTAACAATGCTAATTTCCAAGAAATCTGGCCACACCAAGTATCCCAAACAAAGTTCCAACAGTCCTGAACAAACCTGCAACTCCAAAATAAATAACAAATTGTCTTAGCCTCACCATAGTGAGTACACAAATCATCTATGGAACTCTTTTGTAATAGTTGATCCTTGAATGGTAAACCCTAGTAAATCAACAACTAAGCAAATACCTCATTTTTTTTTAGATTTGGGTACCTTGGAAAGTGGTCCCCTTGTGTTTGTTAGTCTCTAAACACAAAGGGGGAGACTATTACCCTTATACCTTTACTTTATGTTCTAATTTCACTTTGACTTAGTAACTTAAGTCATAAAGTGAAATTTGTCACTTAAGTCATAAAGTGATAATTAATTCACAAAGTGGGTGAATTAATAGACATAAAGCAAACTATGGAAACTTGAGCAAAGTGGGTTTCCAAGTGAGATTTATGAGAAGTGATCTCACCCATTGATTAGACTTGGCTAGATCTAATCTAGGCCATTGATCTTTTAGGTTTGGCCAAAGAGAGACTAAAGGAGGCAAAAGGGTAAGGATGAGATTCATTCTTCACTTGATCACTTGAGAGATTTGGGTGAGGAAACGAGGAGTGAAGAGGAAGAGAGGAGTGAGGGTTTCGAGAACACTTGGGTGCATTCTTGAGGAGAGGAGGGCACACAAAGGATTGAGCATGTCATCCTTGAGATGAGGAGGGCGCAAGGCTTCAAAGAGGGCGCACTAGCTTCATGAGAGCAATCATGGAGGAGAAGGGCGCAAGGGTTTGAAGAAGAGGAGGAGCAAAGTATGAGGGTGCACCATGGAGGCTTGAACTTGACAGCTTAAGTGTGGAGGTCTAGCTTGTGTAGAGGGCGCACTAGTAGAGGAGGCACACACATAGCTTGAGGAAGGCGCTTGAATGAGAGAGAGCACTTCAAGCTTGAGGTAGGGGCACATTTGGAGGAGAGGCACACTTCATTATTGGAGGGGCGCACATGTGGAGGAGTGCTCCATTTGTTTTGGAGAGGGTGCACTTGTGATAAGTGCAATCCAAGACAAAGGAGGGGGCACTCACATCTTTCCAAGAGCCAAGAACTCTAGGAGGGCGCAAGCAAAAGCTAGCAGGCACATATTCCAAGAGGAGACGCAAGTCATCATTAAGCAGGAACTCCTTTACAAGCTTGAGAAGAGGTTTGAGAAGAAATTTGGATTGTATCAAGTTCTTTGTGTATTTACTTGTTATAGCATTTCCTTTGAGATTTCCAATATATATATATATCTATCTCTCTTACCGGTATTCCCCATGGGGATTTTTCCAAGGTCATGTTGACCAAAAACCACTTGTGTACATTTGTCATGGTTTGCTTATTACTTTCAGTTGTAGGTTGTTAAATATCCCAGAGGTGTGTTTGAAACTTTGATGTTTAATGCATGTTATTGAAGGCTAACTTGGACCAAAAAACCATCCATAATTTATCCTTATAACAAGAGGCATTAAAGAGCATCAAAGCAAAGATTTGTGGGCAGATTTGGAGAGAGTAAAGTTCATATTTACTGGGTTGTTTTGAACAGCAAGAAAGTTGTCCTAAAGAGTAAAACAATTTGAAAGAACCCAAACACAGTGCCCAACAAGAGGTCAAATGACAGACCTGTTGGGAAACCCATAGAACGTCATAAAATCTACATGGTATCAAAGCCTAGGTGGCTAAGAGTTTGTTGATTTGTAGAGCATACAGTGGGCAGTTTGGGGGACTGTTTTGGACAGTATTGGACAGCCTCTTTTCACACCTTTGTTGACAAGAGTGAGGTTGTACTCTTTTGCAATGTTTAGCATTAGTTGGAGTTTCAGTGGACAGACATGTTGATGACTTAGATGAGGGCAGAGGATAGGCTAGTCGGAGCTAGCAACTGGTCCCCTTGGAAGACCAGGATTATATTTGTCTTGGAGGATCTTGAACTATGGGATATAGTTCAAGCTTTAGTGGTTCTTCCTCCTATCACTGCTCCCTTGTTGGTAGCAGAGTTCAAGAAGAGGAACACCAAGGCTAAGAGGACTATCTGTGATGCAATGAGAGACCATGTCATACCCCATTTGACTGGGAAGGACTATGCCTTTGAGATGTGGGACTCATTGTACAGGCTCTACCAGAGTCCCATTCAGAACCGTAAGATGCTTTTGCAGGAGAAGCTCAAGAGCATTCAAATGCTCAAGTCAGAGTCGATGACCTCATACCTCAGGAGATTTACACAGACTCGAGATGAGTTGGTAGCAGTTGGGGAGATTGTGGACCCCATGGTTTTGGTGAGGACAACCTTAAACAACTTCTCCAAACCTTGGGGGTCTTTTGTGCGAGGTATAGTGGCCAGAGAGGCTATGCCTAGTTGGGAGAGACTATGGGACGACTTCGTATAGGAGGAGCTGAGATGTAGCTCTGAATCTTCACGACAACAACGTATTGCAAAGGATGATGAGGATCTTGCTCTTTGGACAAAGGGAAAGAAGAAGCTCAGCAAGGGTGCTAGGCAAGGTCCCAAGGGAGGGGCTAAGCCATAGTAGACTGGCAGTGGGAAAGAGAGAGACATGAGCAAAGTGATATGCTTTGCTTGTGGCAAGATGGGGCACTATGTTGGATAATGTCCCAAGAAGAAGAAGCAGGGTGGTACTGCAACCACAATAGAGGAGGAGGAGTTCACTGCTAAGTTTGAGAGGGAGTGTGCCTTCATAGGTTGTTGTTTGGCAGTTGAGACACCATCCAACAATTGATGCGTCGACATAGTTGAGGAGGTCCTGTAGATTTAGAGTGTTGCAACGCAAGGGACTCAGACTTAGTTATCGAGTACATCGTATTTGTTGATTTTTCAATGAGCAAGGTTAAGCATGAAGTTCATTCTATTTTTAGCATTTAACCATAACCATTAATGCTGCAGCAACCAAGATCACAAGAACAAGCACCATGCACAAGAAGTATCCTAGGAAACCCTTCTCAACAAGGAAAGAAAACCCAGCCAAATCCTTTGCTATATTCTTCAAGAGAAAGTCCTTCACCACCAAGAAAACCTAGCACACAAGAGGGTGCTCAAACCCTAGAAGACTAGCGCCCAAGAGAAGTGCACACTTTTCCCAAGAAGGTGTACTTGCTAAAATTTCCAAACTCACTTGAAAGAAATGATTCCTCAATGGGGAATTTACCTTTACTTATACTAGCCTAAACCTGTCAACAGAAGTGCCTATTGACACAACAAGGCCAACCTCACTAGTTTATAATATAATTAATATTAACTAGATTAATTATCTTTTATATTAATTACCAGTCTCATTAAGGTGGGGCCGACCTGTACCCTTTACATTACAATTAGGGTTACAGGCAAGTCTGACTCTTGAACAATATAGTAAGGGATCTGATACACCCACTAGTGGTCATCCACTAAGGGCACATCCATAGGGATTTCCATATCTCTGGCTCACTGCATTACATAGAAGAACCAGTTCTTCACACGTTCACATGTGCTCGTCCACAGGCACGTCCACTCAACAGATCTTCTTTCCCACTGCATCACACAGGAGAGTCATCTGGAGTTTCTCGTCAACTCTGGTGCTCAGAGGAGGCTAATACATCATCTTCGTTTATGTTCTCATGACGATGCACCCAGCACTTTGGGATTTCACACGTTCACCTTCTCCTCAGCCACATGCACGTCTGACTCAACAGATCGCCTTTCCCACGAGATAATCATCTAGAGTTCTTCTCAACTCTCTGAATGGAGGAGGTCATCTCTACATTCCAGCTTTGTCTCAGATAGGAACCACGTAACTTTTTTAAGGGATTTCTCTCAGGTTTGTAAGCTGGAGAAAGTCTCACATAGCTGCAATGATCCACATCTCACAGGTTTGTAAGCTGGAGAATGTCTCACATAGTTGCAATCATCAACAGTGTTCAGGGGTGACTAGTCCACCCGGCACCACTTCATTTTTTGAGTTGTCGAGTATATTGACAGTTGGTGCAGATGCTTCAAGGCCACAGACTGCTTTGCAGAGATCTGTTGGAGAGCCTCAGAGGTTGGTCAAAGAGAGCAGGGCACCAGAGAGGTTTGGGTCACACTTGGTTATGGAGACGAGCAGATCAATTTCAGATTCCTCTTCAGGAGGAAGTCCCTTGGTGAGAGACCAAGGTGAGGATCTTTGGTGAGATGCCAAGATCAAGAGACTCTTGGTGAGATGCCAAGAGCTAGAGACTCTTGGTGAGATGCCAAGGTAGAGATATTTGGTGAGATGCCAAGATCAGGATCTTTGGTGAGATGCCAAGATCAAGGCTTGGATAAAGAAGGACCTTGATTCAAGGAGGTCTTGGATAGGTGGAGATGGAATTCCATCTAGAGATCATGCAGGTCAAGCAGATCAGAGTTAGAGGCCACTTTTGATGATCAGGTTACAGCCATACTAACCGAGTATTTTCCAACAGGCAACGATGTCCACTACAGGGACAAGATTGGAGGGGTAAGTGACACTTTCCTCAGTAAGAGGGAGTGTTGAGATTTGGGTACCTTGGAAAGTGGTCCCCTTGTGTTTGAGAGTCTATAAACATAAAGGGGGAGACTATTACCCTTATACCTTTACTTTACATTCTAGTTTCACTTTGACTTAGTCACTTAAGTCATAAAGTGAAATTTGTCACTTAAGTCATAAAGTGACAATTAATACAAAAAGTGGGTGAATTAATAGACATAAAGTAAACTATGGAAACTTGAGCAAAGTGGGTTTTCAAGTGATACTTATGAGAAGTGATCTCACCCATTGATTAGACTTGGCAAGATCTAATCTAGGCCATTTATCTTTTAGGTTTGGCCAAAGATAGGCTAAAGGAGGAAAAAGGGTAAGGATGAGATTCATTCTTCACTTGATCACTTGAGAGATTTGAGTGAGGAGAAGAGGAGTGAAGAGGAAGAGAGGAGTGAGGGTTTGGAGAACACTTGGGTGCATTCTTGAGGAGAGGAGGGCGCACAAGGGCTTGAGCATGTCATCCTTGAGATGAGGAGGGTGCAAGGCTTCAAAGAGGGCACACTAGCTTCAAGAGAGAAATCATGGAGGAGAAGGGCACAAGGGTTTGAAGAAGAGGAGGAGCAAAGGATGAGGGCGCACCATAGAGGCTTCAGCTTGAGAGCTTAAGTGTGTGGAGGTCTAGCTTGTGTAGAGAGCGCACTAGTAGAGGAGGCACACACATAGCTTGAGGAAGGTGCTTGAGTGAGAGGGAGCAATTCAAGCTTGAGGTAGGGGCGCATTTGGAGGGGTGAACATGTGGAGGAGTGCTTCATTTGTTTTGGAGAGGGTGCACTTGTGATAAGTGCAATCCAAGACAAAGGAGGGGGCACTCACATCTTTCCAAGATCCAAGAACTCTAGGAGGGCGCAAGCACAAGATAGCAGGCACGTATTCCAAGAGGGGGTGCAAGTCATCACTTAGCCAACACAAATTTTGAGGGAGTCCTTTACAAGCTTGAGAAAAATCTTGGATTGTATCAAGTTCTTTGTGTATTTACTTGTTGTAGCATTTCCTTTGTGATGTTCCCAAGCCAATTTGCCAGGAACATCACATCTTGCGTGAATTTTAAACTTTTACTGAGTGTGGCATTTCGTCAAACACTTTGCTTACTATGGTTCTTTAGGTTGCAATTAGGGTTATATTGATGGTTTAAATGTGTGTTTTCAGCAACAGATAGAAGATAAAGCAATGTAACATACCACAACCATATGCAAGATCCACAATATGATAGACAATCCAAAATGATCCAGAACTAATCTTTATTCATAATAATAAGAACCTGATACAAGGATGAGGCCGATCTGGAATGCTCAACAGATGGATCTCATACACATAATAAGAGCTGCTACAAAATGCTCCAATAGAAGACTACAAGCCTCCAAAGGTTGAATACTCAATTAAGACCAATGCAAGAATAGATATGGGTCGTATGAAGTCCAAAACCCCCAAGCTGGAAGATGCCACGCTCTGTTGGAACACTAAATAGCCTCAACAATTCGGCCCTGCTGCCAAAGATGTCCAAACACTCCGGTAAATATGCCAAACAGTAGATCGAGTGAATGCAATAACAACCCAAGTGCTCAAATCCTCAAAATCCCTCTCAAACCCATAGATCTAACTTCCCTCCAAGGAATGGTGCGCCCCCCTGGATGCCTGAAACCCTAGATAATTCGGCCCCCCCTCCTAGATGCCTCCAAATGCTCCACAAAACCACTAGAATGATAGATCAAGCCCTGGTTACCTCACTGGTGAAGTCCCAAGTCAAATAGTGAAGATATGGGCTAGCAAATGACTAAAACCATTTTTTGAAGTTTGCTCCTCTCCTCCAATTCGTCCCATGCATCTAATAAATCAAATGGCACATAAGAGTCCTCCTGAATGGACTAGATCTGATGTCCAAGAACCTGCAGTGAAAACCCAGGTGCTAGAATCTCCAGAAGCCCTGCCAATCACCTGCAATGAACTTCCCTCAATGGATGGTGTGCCCCCCTTGCTGGAAACCCCCAATGGTGCGCCCTCCCTCTCTTCCTATGCTTGTGGCTGGTGTAGAACCCTCCTGCACTGAGTAGATTTGAACTAGAATGGTGTGGGGGAGTACTGCATCCCCGAGACCAAGCTTGGGACAAGCTAGGTGGAATCTTTCACCACTGAATCGTCCTATAGGGTTTGTTAAGTCAAAACCCTTAAAACCCCCAAGGCATGGGCTCTCTAGCTAGAAGCCAAATATCAAAATGATAATCATACATGAATGAGAGAATAGAGGCCCTTGCCTCTTCTTTATACTTCCTGCTCACCTTGTCCCTCCAAAGTGACTTTTCTTTAATAATTATTAATTAATTAATTAAATCACTTTAATTAATTAATTAACCTTTTTACCTCTGAAAAGAGCCTTAGCTCTCCTTGTCGCTTCCCTGGCCACTGAAAGTCACTTCACATCATCCTATCCTGTAGTGTTGTTCCTCTCGATTCCAATGAGTTATTACACTGAGAGGTTCCTCCAAGTAATGTGCCCAAAATGACCTCTTTAGTGAATTTAATTAACATATAGCTCAAAATACTCAAAATCATGGAAATCGTCGAAATGCAACGGAACCAAAGCCAATCTGTGTGGAATGGATCATAATGATGAAATAGGATGAGCGATGCAAGTCGGACACCAAAATATCCCTCAATATCTCATTTACTCGCTATAATCTTCAACTGGCTACCCGGGTCATCATAACACTCTGTAATACCCTGATGTCCCTATTGACCGCCTATTCAACTAAGGGGTCAACTCCATGTGCCATGAAGATATGCATCATCAGATGCTAATTTGTCGAAGACAGTTTGGTTCTACTGGGCAATTTATGCCTCCAACACACTTTTTTGTAAACGGAATTTCCGCACCCCTGCGTGGGTTAATAATGTAATAGGTCTGCATGGGTCATAGTTAGGCCAGTTACCTTGAGATTTCTTTCATTAGGGGAGTTCCTTTCATTGAGGGTTTTTTATCCTCAGGTTATTAATTAGGCTTTTCAGCCTTAGTAATTTCCCTTAAGTTTTTCCCTCGCACCAGCAATAATTCCTCCAAAGTGGTGAAAGGCGTTCTAATGGGGTTATCTTCTAGTAACTTTTGTTTAGGAATGATGTAAATGACCATGTATGACATCTTAGAAAGTTTCGTGGAATTTCTTCGAGTCTAGATAGGGTTTTTTTAATTAATTAAATTTTCCTAACGCTGGAAGTTTAATTATTTAATCAATTAATTGTTTTTGAGCAAATATTGTAAAAACTAGGTCTTTGGGCTTTTGCTAGGGGTATTTGTGCTCAAAAGAAATGGAATGAGACCCCCTATACTCTTGGACCAAGTTTCAGCTCAGTCGGACAACTTTTGCCAGGTGTTTGTCCACCAGGAGTCTCAGTCAGTCAAAACAACAATTTTAATTGCTAAGTCATGACATAGATAAAATGTCATTTTTGTAATTTATGAGCTAAATGGATGAAAGTAATGATGGAAAAGGTAAGAGAGATGATTCCTAACCTACCCAACCCACCTCCTAACCTTTTCACGCCCCCTTACCCACTCTCACTCAAACCCTCACGCCCCCTAGGGGATTTGCGCCCCCCTAACTTGGGATAACTTTACAACTTGAGTTTGGTTGAGTTATGGGCCCCTCCCTCATGAGGTGCGCCCTTCCTAGCCTCCCACGTCACCCTCTTGCATGGCCCCACTCCCTACAACTCACATCCACCTCACCAATCCACTCCAAAACCCTAGAGTTGCACCCTCTCCTTGGGATTCCCCCCTTTGACTTGGATGTGACACTTGGCTTTGATCCAGGAGGGGTCGTTTTGCCTCTTGAGGTATAACTAGAATCCTCTCCTCCCTCATTTCACCACCATATCTTGAGCTATTGTTATGCTACTGGATTTTCCCTTCATCTCTCTCTTGTTCATTGTTCTTCCTTCTATTTTGCTCTTGAGAGTGTTGGAGCAACATGTTGCTACAAGACTCTCCTCTTGAATAATAGAAAGGCTTTGGAGGATTTGATGAAACAAAGAGTATTCTTGTGACTTCTTGCTACTATTGAGGTGATCTTGTTCTATTTTTCTTCTCTCATTCTTGCTTCAAGTTTATAAATCTAGAGTAGAAGCTCCAAGCAAGGTATTTTGTTTGGATAGATTCTGTGGTAGTATTATCATTGATCTACTCACATTCTATCTATTTTTGTAGCTCCTCTCACAACTTTTGCAGGTTTACCTCTAGAGTTTTATTAGGCTAGTCTCAAGGAAGAGTCTACTCTTAAAACCTACCTAAAACTCCATTGCTTTTCAGATCTGATTTCTTTACTCATTCTCTCCATATTTCAGTTTGCTAACAATCATAGATAGGTCATATTAAATCTACTTTTATTCGGATACTTGTATGTAAAAAATTTCTGCATAAAAACTGAATTTTTTCTTGACTTGTGGTGTGTTGTGTAGCATTTCCAGCAAGCAATAGCTTGTTGGTTTTGCAAGTACTTACCAGGTATAAGGGTTATGCTGTCCACTTTCGGTCATACAACACCTCAAGAACTTCTCCATTGATTGGGTAATGAAGACTCACCCTTTCCCTTCTCTTTCTAGCATTTCTAAAGTCATTCTCTTGCTTCCAAACCCTCTTTGACACAACAAAGGTAGGCTTGCCTCCACCTTGTGCCATTGTGACTGGTTTTGTTTCTTGCTTTTCATTTCAAGTTATTATCTTAATGGTTGCTTACACCTTGGGTGACACATCCCCAATATCGTATGGCTAGGTTAGTAATGTGTTGATGATCTGCTTATGTTTAGATGTTTAAAATTCTCTAGAGGTGGATATCATACACATACTAGATCTTAGCTTAAGCCCTTGGGGCATAATCTTACTTACATGCTATAATCTTTCAAGTTTCATAACACATGTTCTAATACAATATCACAAGGTTTAATGCAATGATGGTGGTTTAAGAAATAATCATTTTAACTTGCAAATAACTTATCTTTAAGGTCATTTGCCATCGTCTAAGTTTGAAGTATATGTGGGGCATGTTCATGGTGTAGGAACACACTCTTATTTCAGCAAGTACTTTTCATCTCTTAGCACTTTCTTTTCTTAATGCAATAACACACATGGTTAAGTGGTGATGAGCTAAAGCATTTTCTTCTTTCTTTGGCAAGTTGTTCTTGCCCTTTCATAGCATTCTTTTCATACAAGCTTGCACATGTTTATGGTTAAGTAAACGATGATGGAGTAGCTCTCTTATTTCAGCTTTCTTTTACATGATTCATATGTGTCTACATGCTTAAGTTTCATGATCTATAACACATCTTTGGGGTTGATTAAAGTTTCGGTTTTGGCACTTTTTCACTAATTTTGGGCAAGTAAAAGTCACTTAAACACTCTCAAACACCTCAAAATACTTAGTCCATAGGCCTAATAACATATTAGACTTAATAGGACACCTAAATTTTGCATCTTCGCCATCTAAAACGAGGTTTGAGGAAGGCAACGGAAGGTGCTAGGCCGGGGACGGTCTCACGGTGCGTGGCGTCCTTTTCGGCAGTACTCAGATCTTTAGGGTTGACCTGTGAAGCTAGGGTAGGCCTCGTTGCCTCACTTCTTGAGCATCCAGCAGCCATTTGGTAATTGGGGGACGAGGATTTTGGTTTGACACTTAGTTAGGGTAATTCAAACTTCAAAATCTTTAAGTAACCCTTAATTCACTAAGCATTTAAACAACTTAGCTACATTGGTACATCTTATGGTTCAATACTTGCAAGCATAACTCTTTTTCAATCCTACATGCAAGTAACATTTCTTTTGCTTTGTGGAATAATTAACTAAGTGTCATTTTTTAGTATTGTGGAACACTTGTGCTTTGAAGCTTTCAAATCTTTTTTTTAGTGTTCTTTATGGTGTGATCCCTCAAGAGATAGCGCATCCCATTTGGAGGCACCATCTTGTTGGGTCTTGAGTGTTGATGTTGCCATTAAAAAGCAGTCCAATAGAGTAAGTGTTATTGGGGCATGCTTGGCTTTAATGTGTTGATGATGTTCATGCTTTGATATCCTTTATTTCCTGCACATTAAAACACATGGTTAACTTGCCTCTTTGTATCTTTATATTTTGTACTTCTTAGATATTCTTGTTGTATCTATTGTATCATCTATTCATCTTGTATCTAATTGTGGATTTGTATCTAACATTGTTGTGAAATAGTTGTAATCATTGTTTTATTTGTAAATCTTTTGTAATCAAACCCCCTCAATCTAGTTGACCCCATTGCCCAATCTTAGGCACTAGTCTTAGTTGTCCTAGGGAAAGGATTGATTGTCATATTGAATCTTGCATCTTGTATTGTTGTCTTTGCATCATAGGTTAGTTTTCCCCCCCAACCTTGTAACTAATTAAAACCAACTCCTAGAACATAACGTAAATCACATCTAGTAACTAGGGTCTACCCCCCTTGGCTTCCCTAGGAGTAAGCCTAGACGAAAGAGGTTCAAGTCAAAGTGACAACGTGGGTTGTGAACCTAGGCATTGTGCCTCCAAGGACACACTAAGATTTGGATTTCTTCATTAGTGCATGACTCTTAAGATAGATCCAAATATCTTTCCAATGAAACACTGGTAATACATGAATATTCATTTTGATAAGTTCTGATTTCCCATAACTAAAATATACATCACCAATAACAACTCAAACCAATGCTAAGACAAACTACAACTGGTTATTTTCTAGTACTTTTCCACTTCAAAGGACTGCAACAAGAGAAAGATAAAATATTGTGGATAGATCAAATAATGAGCTTCCTCTCCAACCCATGAAATGTTAGATTTGGTAACTCGGAGGTACTTCTGCATCGGCGGCGCCCAGCATGCGGAAGTGACTGACCACTTTTTCTCCCTAGTGACTTTATAATGTGTTTTTATAAAGTAACTTTATAAAGTGATTTTATAAAGTTGGGTCTTTTAATTTTTAATGTGTAAAGTGACTTTATGAGGTTGAGGGTCACTTTAGTGACTTAAGTGACCTCAAGGAATGATTAATTCGTGAGCATTGATCTCAAGGGAAAGTGAAGGGTCACTCAAGGAAGACCAAGGGTTAGAGGAGTTACACATTAAAATTGCATAAAGGAAGCACTTGAGGGAGAGAGGGCGCACATCTTGAGGAGAGCTTGGAGGAAGGTGAAGGGTCACGTTTTCCAAGAGAGGTTTATGTAATGTCCCCCTCTCCTTAACAATAACAAAGATGGACTAAGTATTCTAGTCACCCCTCTAAACTATAGTCCCATGGGTAAAAAGGGGTTGAGGCAATAAAAGTCACTTAAGGAATTAAAGTGATTTTATTAAAAAGTGACTTTCAAGAAGAAAAGAAAAAGTGAAGGTAACTTAAGTGAAAAATCAAATCACAACCTTAGTAAAAAGCAAAAAGGCAACTCAACTGAGAATTAGATTGGGAGGTATAAAAGAGAGAGGAGGTGCCTCACTCCTCATTCTTGTCTATTTTCTCATTGTGATCACTTGAGCTCTACAACTTACGTTTTGAGGGTTTTGAGTCAAGAAACCCTAGAGGCCAGCAAGGGGGTGAAAGATTCCTCTGTTCCTGCTCCAAGCTTGGCCAAGGAGGTGCAAGATCCCTCCCTCACCATTAAAGTATTTTCCAGCAGTGGGGCGCAACTCCAAGGGAAGAAATGTTCGATTTTCTCTAGGGAGGCTAGATCAGCCTTTCCACCTTTTACAGGGTTCATTGCTAGGGTCATAGCGCCCTTTTGCAGCCTTTACTTTAGGGTTTCTCTTATTATGTGATTTTTGGTGGCTTGGCCAAATTTCTGAAGGACGACGCAACTCTCACTGAGGAGGCTTAGAGATCTGGAGGACTCAAGGGTTTTAACCGTAGCTTGCTCCCATCCATCTGCTTGGCACCTGATCTACATTTTGACTGTATTTTGGAGCTATTTGGAGGTCATTGACTATAGGGTCGAAATATTGAGTTTATTCAGCCAGCCAGGGTCATACCAGTCCCAAATCTAGACACACACAGAGTTACCAGCTCAAATATGAGGGTTCCAACTGTAAAGGGAAGCACATTGATCTTGTAATAATCCATATTCAGTTCGGGAAGCTCCAAGAGGCTCGATATCTTTCTATATTGTACCAGATCTGTAGATCCATGTATGAAGATCACTTGTTTGTGTATTTTCTTCATTATCTTGTGTTTCAGACTTGTTGTGATGTCATCTATGCAATAAAACTCAGCAAAACACTTCAGCACATCTTTCTATAATAAAAACCTGCAAAACAAAACAACAATAGCAAACAAGAAACCCAAATTCCTGGCCAAAATTGCTTGGGAACATTATAGTGGTATCAGAGCGAATTTCCTTCGCCAACCTGTGCAAAATATAGATGACCAGGAGAAGAGGTCGTGGGGCACAGCCAGTAACAGGTATTCTGGAAGGGGAAGAGTCGAAAGTCAGTATGGGGGAGACTCATGAAACAGAAAATGCTACATCTGAAGAGGCTGAAATTTTGGCAAAAAAGGTAGCACAGACAATGCAGAATGCACTACAGAACAGTCAGGAATCTATGTAGCGCAACCTTGAGGAAATGCAAAATCACCTATCTTTGGGGCAGGCGGAACTTAAACTATCCTTTGATAGTTTGCAAAGAGGACAAGACGAAATGATAGATTTGTTGGAGGAACAGAGTAAACATCAGGGTATTCTCTCTCAATATTTGATGGAACAAAGACATGGTAAAGACCCACCCTTGTTTGGTGGAAGCCATGATGCTGGTGGATCTCGTGGGGGCAATGAAAACCATGAGGAGTCCATACATATAGGCCATGTGGGGGAGAATGGACCAAATGATGGAATACCAATTCCATCTCACACAGCTAGCAGGACCACCCCTAGGTCGCACATGCCTACCTTCCTAGATACACAGAGCAGGAAAGCTAATGCCTTGGACTCAGAAAGTTTGGGTGATGAGTGGGAAAGTGCAGAGAGAGAATAGAATGCCATGAGCGCAGGATTCAGGAGACAAGTTTCTATGGGGGAGTATTTCCACTTGAAGATGAAAAGGAGATCCAAGGAGCGCTTCAGAGGTGTTAGTGAGCTTGGACGAAGGGAAGGAAGGATGGAGTTACCCTCCTTTGATGGATCGGATCACATCCAGGTTACAACATGGTTGCAAAAGATGGATGCTTACCTCCAATTAAATCCTATGGAGGAAAGAGAAGCTATCAAGTTTGCAACTTTATATCTGATGAGGAAGGCACATGAATGGTGGTTCCATGGAATAACCACCTTGGGCCATGGACGCATCACCTCTTATCACGAATTCACGCAAAGGCTCATTGACAGGTTTGACAAAGGAGAACCAGATCGTCATTTTAGGGAACTTACACAGCTTCAGCAAACAGGTTGAGCTGAGGACTTTATTGAGGAGTTTCAAAGAGTATCAGTGATGGTTCCGGATATGGTAGAATCTAGATTACTTATGTTGTTTATAGATGGATTGACTGAACCAGTAGTAGGATGGGTCAAGGCTTTTAAGCCTGTGACCTTGCAAGATGCTATTGAGTGCACCAGAGATCTAGTTGGGGTAGCAAATAAAAACAGATTCACACCCAAACCTCCTATCATTCCTAGGGGGCGTGACATTAGGCCAATGGACCAAGGCAAGGGGAAGTTGGATGAAGCCACAAGAAGGGATTTACGAAGTGCTGAAATTAGTGCAGCTGCAAGAGCCATTCTCCGGGAGGACGGCATAAGACCCTAGCTAAGATCTAGGGCCCCCAGTGCACTCCTGGGGTTCTTGGTTTGGGACCAAGCAGTTAGAGCCATGGAAAAATACCCTAGTGAGGGCCCCCAATATATTTATGGGGTTCTTGGTCAAGAACAAAGCAGTAAGTCCCTAGATGTGTTCTAGGGCCCCTGGATGTGTTCCAGGGAATCCTTGCTCGATGCTTGGATTGATCCTTGGATGTGTTCCTTGGTGGTTGATGATGTAAGTCCCTAGATGTGTTTTAGGGCCCCTGGATGTGTTCCAGGGAATCCTTGCCTAAACACTTGGGTTGATCCTTGGTCTTGTACCTTGGTGGATAAAGACCCTAGATGTGTTCAAGAGCCCCCAAATGTGTTCTGGGGTATCCTGGTCTGGGACCAGGTGGTTCTTCGTTGTGTACCAAAATGTGATGATGTGTGATCTTCTTCTTCTCTCCTGGCATGGTCCATGAGACCTAGGAGCAGCTAGAAGATGGACATGACCACATCATTGGTTTTTCCTCTTATGCAGGGATGATAAAAGCTTATAAGTTATCATGAGACATATGTGGACAATTTTCCATTGAAGAAGACCCCTTTGACTTTGTCTTGAAGCCTCCCCTTGCTTGAATCTCTCTCCATCTTGCTTAATGTGGTGTTGGTCTTTTATAAGTCACTTTGACTTATTTGACTTCCTAATTAATATTTTTATTGATTAAAATATTAATTTTTTATTAATTATTTTAGTTTTAGATTTTTAATTAAACCTAATCCTAAGCCTTCCTAAACAATAAAAAGGAACCTACCCCTCACTCACTTCTCATTATTTTCTCTTGCTCTCTCCTTCGTCTAATCTTGCTGCGACTACTTCAGCTTGGTTCTTTTTGGGTACGGCCTCCTTGGTGGACTTTCTCTTGTTGTCTGAAGTGCGCCCCCCTTGGGGTATGTTGACCGCCTATTCAACTAGGGGGTCAACTCCATGTACCATGAAGATATGCATCAACAGATGCAAACATGTCGAAGATTATTTGTTTCTACTGGGCATTTTATGCCTCCAGCACATATTTTTGTAAACGGAATTTTCGCACCCCTGCGTGGGTTAATAGTTAGGCCAGTTACTTTGGGATTTCTTCATTAGGAGAGTTCCTTTCACTAAGGGTTTTTTATCCTCAGGTTATTAATTTGGCTTTTAAGCCTTATTAATTTCCCTCGAGTTTTTCCCTCCCACCATGCAATAATTCCTCCAAAGTGGTGAAAGGCGTTCTAATGGAGTTATCCTTTGGTAACTAGTGTTTAGGAATGATGTAAATGACCATGTATGACATCTTAGAAAGTTTCGCGGAATTCCATCGAGTCTAGATAGGTTTTTTAATTAATTAAAATTGCCTAAGGTTGGGTAATTTAATTAATTAATTTTAGTTATTTTTTAGCAAATATTGTAAAAACTAGGTCCTTGGGCTTTTGCTAGGGGTATTTGTGCTCAAAAGAAATGGAATGAGACCCCCTACACCCTTGGACCAAGTTTCAGCTCAGTCAGACAACTTTTGGTGTTTGTCCACCAGGAGTCTCAGTCAGTCAAAACAACAATTTTAATTGCTAAGTCATGACATAGGAAAAATGTCATTTTTGTAATTTTGAGCAAATGGGGTAAAGTAAAGATGGATAAAGGTGAGAGAGGTTTTTCCTAACCTTTTCCAACCCTCACATCACCCCCTCACCTAGCCATTAAGCAAAAACGTCACTTTTCCTAGAGTGGTGTGCCTCCCTTCTTGAAAGTCTCCAAAAAGTGAAAAAATAATAAAAAAATTAATGGGAGACTTATTCTATCCCTTGGTGTGCCTCCCTAAACCCTACAAATCATCATTTGACTTGTCAAAGCCTTGCCAACTCACTCCAACTCATTTCCACTTCATCCATCCATGCCAAAACCCTAACTTACCAAAACCCTAAAAATAACTTTTATTTGATGTGTGGCACTTGTAACTCATCCAAGAGGGGTAGCTTTGCCTTCCCAAGTATAAATAGAATCCCTCCCTTACTCATTTAAAACCATATCTTGAGCTATTGTTATGTTATTGAATTTTCACATCATCTCTCTCTCTCTTGTTCATTTTGTTTCCTTTCCATTTTGCTCTTGAGAGTGTTGGAGCAACATGTTGCTGGAAGACTCTCCTCCTGGGTAATAGAAAGGCTTTGGAAGATTTGAAGAAACAAAGAGTATTTGTGTTACTTCTTGCAACTATTGAGGTGATCTTGTTCTAATTTTTCTCTCTTGTGCATGCTTTAAGTTTATAGATCTAGAGTAGAAACTCCAAGCAAAGTATTTTGCTTTGATAGATTTGTGGTAGTATTATCATAGATCTAGTGAAGTGTTTATTTGGGTATTGCAAAGTATTTTGTTTTACCATCTAGATCTACTCACATTCTATCTATTTTTGTAGTTTTTCTCACAAGATTTGCAGGTTTACCTCTAAGGTTTTATTGGGATAGCCTCAAGGAAAAGTCTACTCTCAAAGCCAACCTAAACTCCATTGTTTTTCAGATCTGTTTTTTCTACTCATTCATTCCATATTTCAGTTGTTTACAATCATAGATAGGTTACTTTCAATCAACTTTTATTTGGATACTTGTATGTGAAAAAATTTTGCATAAAAACAGAAATTTTTCTTGATTTGTTTTGTGTTGTGCAGCATTTCCAGCAAGCAATAGTTTGCTACTTTTTGCAGGTTCTTACCAGGTTTATGGGTTATGCTGCCCACTTTCGGTCACACAACACTTCCAAGGCATATCCTTTGATTGGGTAACGAAAATCACCCTTTCCCTACCTCTTTCTGGCATTGTAAAATCATTTTTTTGCTTCCAACCCCCTTGGCACAAAAAAGGAAGGCTTGCCTCCACCTTGTGCCATTGAGAGTGTTTTTTTAATTTTTGTTTTTCATCCAAGTTATTTTTTTCATTGTTGCCTACACCTTGGGTGAGAGATTGGCACGGCCAAACCCCCAAAATCGTGAGGCTAGGTTAGTTGTGTGTGTTATTAATATGCTCATGCTCATGGCTAAAATATTCTAGAAGTAGATCTCACACTCACATAACTAAATCTTGGCTCAAGCCCATGGAGGCATAGATTAAATTTCATGCTTTAAGTTTTTTCAAGTTTCATTTTCATAGCATATCTCTCAATGCAATACACACATGGCTAAATAATGGTGGTTTAAAAGTAATTGTTTTTCATTTGCAAATATCTTATCTTTTAAAGCATCTACTTTCATTCAAGTTTGAAGTACATATGGGCATGTGAATGGTGTAGGAACAATACTTCATTCAGCAAGTTTTTCTTAAGTTTCTTATATGTTGTTAATGCTTTAATCTCATGATTTAAGAACAATTTTCTGGCTGGATAATAGTTTCGGTTTTGGGCTTATTTCACTGTTTTAAGGCAAGTAAAAGTCACTTAAACACTCTCAAACACCCTAAAATACTTCGTCCTTAGGTATAATAACATACTAGACATAATAGGGCACCTTAATTCACCATCTTCGCCATCTAAAATGGGCTTTGAGGAAGGCAACGGAAGGTGCTAGGCCGGGGACGGTCTCACGGCACGCGGCGTCCTTTCCGGGAGTACTCGAATCTTTAGGGTTGACCTGTGAAGCTAGGGTAGGCCTCGTTGCCTCACTTCTTGAGCATCCAGCAGCCATTTGGTAATTGAGGGAGAAGAATTTTGGGTTGACACTTAGCTAAGAGTAACTCAAAATTTAATAATCTTTAAGTAACTTTTTAACTCACTAAGCATTTGGACATCATTTTCTTATTGTCATATCTAATGGTTGTTGTCTAAGCACTACTTGCAAGCACTCTTCACTTTTGATTTTACATGCAAGTCTATTTCTTTTTGCTTTGTGGATTAATCATCTAAGTGTCATCTTTTATGTATTGTGGAGCACTTATTCCTTAAAGTATATCTCGTTTGTTAGTGTTCTTTATGGTGTGATCCCTCAAGAGGTTGTGCATCCCATTTGGAGGCACTTTCTTGTTGGGTCTTGAGTGTTGTGGTTTCCATTGAAAAGCAGTGCAATAGAGTAAGTGCTATTGGGGCATGCTTCACTTAATGTGTTGATGATATTTATGCTTTGAATATCCTTTAATTCCTGCACATACAAGCACTTGGTTAATAAGTCTTTTGTATCTTTGGTATCTTGCAACTCTTAGACTTTCTTGTTGTAATTTTGTATCTTGTTGTATATCTCTCTTTCATAATTGTTGTAGCATCTATCATTTTGTTTTTCAGTTGTAAGTATTTGTATCTAACATTGTTGTGGAATAGTTGTACTTATTTGTAATCCTTTGTAATCATTTTGTAATCTAAACCCCTCAAACATTAGTTGACCTATTTGCCCAATCTTAGGCACTAGTCTTAGTTGTCCTAGGAAAAGGCTTGTTTGTCATAAGTAAATCATTGCATCTTGCATTGCTTCCTTTGCATCATAGGTTAGTCTTTCCCCCCAACCTTGTAACTAACTAAAACCAACTCCTAGAACATAACATAAATCACATCTAGTAACTAGGGTCTACCCCCCTTGGCTTCCCTAGGAGTAAGCCTAGACAAGAGAGGTTCAAGTCAAAGTGACAGCGTGGGCTTTGAACCTAGGCATTGTGCCTCCAAGGACACACTAAGTGAGTTGGACTTTGCTCACGTTTGCAAGTGTGTATAAGGACGGCAACATGGTACTTATTTTATGCTGGTACAAAGGTACAGTTGCCCTATGTTTTATCTCCTCCTGTTGTTTTGAAGTGTGCGGCCCTCTCCTCTTGCTGCCAATGTGTCGCGGCCTCCTCCACTACTCCTTCTAGGCTGCCTCTGGCCCTCCTAGGCTACCGCTAGCTTTTCTTTGGTTGTTGTTGGTGTATTTCCAGTGTGGTTGTTGTCACTTATTGTTTACAGCCTCTAGGGTCTGTTAAGACAGCCCTAAGGCTACTACTCTGAGTTGCCCTTTTGCTATAGCATTTCCTCATAATTTGACAATTTTTGCTTGGGTTGTTTGGGGTCTCTTTCACCCCCTGGTTTTTCATTTCATCCCTATACTTGATGCTAATTGGTTTTCTACCCTAAGTTCTTCTTGGCAAGATTGTCCACTTAGGTCATGATGAGATCAAACCCTTGAGGGTTCGATCCATGACCATCATAGCTTTTTTGAGCATACAAAAAGAGGACAGCTACACATCATGTACTTTTGTTATTTGTTTTGCTAAGAAAATGTTCAGATTTTGTTTTGCTAATGTTTAAATCTACATCTAGTTCATGTTAATGTTCAAAAATGTTTTCTTCTGTTCATGATCAGTCCTAGTTAAAGATTGGTTCTCTTTAGCATGTTCAGATTTATATTTTTTGTGTTTAATCTACTTCAGAAATTTTTGTTTTAAGGAATCCTTGCTTAAATGCTTGGGTTGATCCTCGGTCTTGTACATTGGTGGATAAAGACTCTAGATGTGTTCTAGGGCCCCCAGATGTGTTTTGGGGTAACCTGGTCTAGGACCAGACGGTTCTTGTTTGTGTACAAAGATGTGATGATGTGTGATCTTCTTCTTCTCTCCTGGCATGGTCCATGAGACCTAGGAGTAGCTAGAAGATGGAAATGACCACATCATTGGTTTTTCCTCTTATGTAGGGACGATAAAAGCTTATAAATTATCATGAGACATATGTGGATAGTTTTCCATTGAAGAAGACCCCCTTGACTTTGTCTTGAAGCCTCCCCTTGCTTGAATCTCGTTCTCCATCTTTCTTAATGTGGTGTTGGTATTTTATAAGTCACTTTGACTTATTTGACTTCCTAATTAATATTTTTATTAATTAAAATTTTAATTTTTTATTAATTATTTCACTTTTAGGTTTTTAATTAAACCTAATCCTAACCCTTCCTAAACTATAAAAAGGAACCTACCCCTCACTCATTCTTACACTCACTTCTCATTATTTTCTCTTGCTCTCTCCTTGGTCTGATCTTGTTGCGGCTACTTCAGCTTGGTTCTTTTTGGGTACGGCCTCCTTGGTGGACTCTCTCTTGTTGTCTGAAGTGCGACCCCCTTGGGGTACTTATTTTATGCTGGTACAAGGATACAGGTGCCCTATGTTTTATCTCCTGCTATGTTGAAGTGTGCGGCCCTCTCCTCTTACTGCCAATGTGTTGCGGCCTCCTCCACTGCTCCTTCTAGGCTGCCGCTAGCCTCTCCTAGGTTGCCTCTGTCCCTCCTATGCTACCACTAGCTTTTCCTTGGTTGTTGTCGGTGTATTTCCAGTGTGGTTGTTGTCACTTATTGTTTACAGCCTCTAGGGTCTATTTAGACCTCTATTACCAACATCGCGATATTATCGCCATTTTGAGGGTTGGTGATATTATCGCCTGAAAATATCGCGATATTTTCCTTTGGCGATAATATCGCGATATTTACGAAAATAGCACGATAATATCATGATTTGATGGAAAATGTCGCAAACAGTCATGAATTAAACACCAATTTTGGGTTTTAAAGTGTCATTTTGCAAACAAAGTGTGGGGTTTGGATAGCAAGAACCGAAAATGTAGTTAAGGAAGCTAGTAATATACTAGTTATCTTTCATTTTCATCATTTTCTTAAATTTTTAACATTACCATTAATTATTTCAGGATGTTTGAGAGTGGTTCCAACCTCATTGGACTTCATATGAAGAAAGTAGAATTTTAGGTCCCATTCAAAATTCAGCAGACTTAACGGTTTTGAGGATTTCAAGATTGACAATATTGCAACATTTCCACTAGACTCTATCATGTATGAGGGTATGGAACTGGCATTTAGTCAAGAGCACCAAGCCCTCTATGTACCTCGATGTTGGTGGCATTGATTGTTGAACTCTTATGTCATGAACCTAGTAAAAATGTACCCTTCACTCAACTAAAATCACTTATTAGGCATGTTTATCTTTTTCTATCTTATTTTAATGTTTAGAGGGTGATACTTATGATGAGGATCCTAATATAGGCAATGATTTTGATGATATGTAGTTATTTGTTGTAGCATGATTTGTTTTGGACTCTAGAGGCCATTTACAGCCTCTTTGTTGATGTATTTTGGTTCAGAGATGCATTGCACTCAATGCTATTTTGGTTATATGCACCCTTGCTATTTACAAGAGAAACTTTGCATATTTGTGTAAAATTGTTTGGATTCGTATGGCTGCACATGAATATATCTTCACGAACTCCACAGAGTGAGTTGTACTTGGCAGTAGCACCAGTAGAGGACACCAGAGTCTAGATTTTGCTTCTTCTACAGGACATCAAAGTCCAATGCCAGCCCAGGGCCTTCTTCCTCTAAAGGAAAATCCATTTCTAGAGCCATCACCTTCGGCCATAAAAGGGGCAGAGGGAATTGTTAGTTTATTTATCTGATTTCATTGTAGATGACTCATGATGATGAGATACATTTATTATATTTTTTGATGATATTTTGAGGCTTTAGAGTCAGGACATGATTCAGTGTTGATCTGTGATGCATTCAAATTTACTAGACATCTTATACATCTTATATATCAGTTCTCTTTTCATATTTATGTGGAAATGCATTTATTTGATGTTGTTAATGCTTTAGATATTTAAAAAAATGAAAAAAAATGAATATTTTCGTATTTTTTTCAATCTTACGACATTTTTGATATTTTCCCCAATGTTGCCGATATTTTTGTTTTCAGACCCTCGGTGATAATTTGCCGTTGCCGATGTTGGTAACACTGATTTAGACAACCCTAAGGATGCTACTCTGAGCTGCCCTTTTGCTGTAGCAGTTCCTCATAATTTGACAGTTTTTGCTTGGGCTGTTTGGGGTCTCTTTCACCCCCTGGTTTGTCAGTGGGGTTTTTCATTTCAGCCCTGTTCTTGATGTTGATTGGTTTTCTACCCTAATTTCTTCTTGGCAAGACTGCCCACTTAGATCATGATGAGATCAAACCCTTGAGGGTTTGATCCATGACCATCATAGCTTTTCTGAGCATACAAAAAGAGGACAGCTACACATCAGGTACTTATGTTATTTGTTTTTCTAAGGTAATGTTCAGATTTTGTTTTGCTAATGTTTAAATCTGCATCTAGTTCAAGTTAATATTCAGAAATGTTTTCTTTTGTTCATGATCAGTCCTAGTTAAAGATTGGTTCTCTTTAGCATGTTCAGATTTATATTTTCTGTTTAATCTACTTCAGAAATTTTTGTTTTAAGGGATGATCTTTATCTACAGTAGTGAACAAATTTAAAAAGATATTACTGTTTTCATTTTCCCTCAAATTCTAACACGAAGGAAACAACTTTGCTTCACTTGCAAAGAACCTTGGCAGCCAAGTCATAGGTGTTTGGGCAAGGGAACAATTTACTACACAGAAGTGATACCTGACAGTGAAGAGGAGACAAATGAGGAAGGGGGTGGAGCTATCCATGCTATGCAGACCAGCCACAAGGATGAAGATGAAGTCTTGCATGCGCAAGGTAGTGGGGCATCATTACCCCCTGATGTAGGACTTAAAAGGGTCACCATTGCCTCTATGAGTGGGGTGCCTAAATTTTACACCTTTCGGATAAAGGAAGTTGTACAAGGACAAAGGGCAACAATGTTGATAGATGGTGGGGCTTCTCATAACTTCATTGGCATGGATATGGTAGAGAGGAGGCATATCCCTATAGTTGATTTTGAAGGCTTCTTGGTTGAAGTGACAGGAGGGCGCACTATTGCTTGTGGCAGGTACATTCCACAGATGAGCTTGACATTGGGCAGATATACTTTGATACAGGACTTTTATATGGTGGACATTTCAGACACGAATATTATTTTAGGTGTGCAATGGCTTAGCACCTTGGGGCCAATCACCACTAATTACAAAACCATGGAAATGTCCTTCAACACAGAAGAAGGAAAAAGAGTCACACTTAAAGGGATGACAGGGGATTCTCCTAGAGTGGTGACAGCCAAGAAAATGCATGCCATATTTAGACAAGAAGAGATAGTATTTGCAGTTGAATGCTTCATCATGGACACAAATGATGGGACAAACAAACAATACCCTCCAGACATACAAAGGATCCTCCACAAGCATAAAAGGCTCTTTGAGCCTATTCCTCCAAGGCAACCACCAAACAGGGGGATTGAACATATTATAGAATTGGAAGAAGGAGCCAAACCGGTCATCACTACCCCTTACCGACATCCCAAGAAGCACAAGGACGAGATAGAAAGTGCCATCAAAGAATTACTAGCCATTGGGCATATCCGACCAAGTTCAAGCCCATTCGCATCATCAGTTGTGTTGGTCAAAAAGAAGGATGGAACTATGCGCATGTGCATAGATTACAGAGCATTGAATAAGAGGACCATCAAGAACAGATACCCCATTCCCAGAATAGATGAACTATTTGATGAACTGCATGGGGCAGTATACTTCACCAAAATTGATTTGCGCTCTGGATACCATCAAATCAGGATGAGGGAGCAAGACATACACAAGACAGCCTTCAGATGCCATTGTGGACACTATGAGTTCCTTGTTATGCCTTTTGGCCTTACCAATGCACCAGCTACCTTTCAATCTTGCATGAATCATGTGTTTAACAAGCAACTAAGGAAATATATGCTTGTCTTTTTTGATGATTTGTTGATTTATAGCAAAACTTGGGAAGAACATCTCAAGCATGTGGACCACCTTTTGAGCATTATGGAGGAGCAGTCTTTATATGCCAAAGAATCAAAATGTGAGATTGGAATGACAGAGGTCCTCTACTTGGGACACATTATTGGAGCAAACGGGTTACAGGTACATCAAGAGAATATTCAAGCTATCATTAATTGGCCCACACCCAAAATGATTACAAAACTTAAAAGTTTTCTTTGCATTTGCACAGAAAATTTGTCAAAGGGTTCTCTCAACTTTGTGCACCCCTAACTGATCTGACTAGAAAGGGAGCCTTTGACTGGAATGATGAAGCCCAATCAACATTTGAGAAAATGAAGAAGGTGATGAGTACTTGTCCTGTGTTATCTTTGCCTGATTTCTCTCAACCTTTCATTTTAGAGTGTGATGCATCTAGGGAAGGTATTGGAGCAGTGCTCATGTAGAATAGGTATCCTATTTCCTATGAGAGCCAAAAATTGAGGGGTCATGAATTGTTGCACACCATTTATGACAAAGAAATGCTAGCCATAATGCATGCTCTCGCAAAATTCAAACAATATCTAGTGGGAGCGAAATTTGTGGTCAGGACCGACCATAACAGTCTCAAATATTTCCTTGCGCAGAAGGATCTTAATGAAAGGCAACAAAAGTGGGTAAGCAGAATCCAAGCATACAACTTTGACATTGAGTATGTCAAAGAGAAAAATAATGTGGTGGCAGATGCCTTATCGAGAAGGCCTTCAACATACTCTATGTCTGAAATATCTATTGATTGGAAGTCTCTCTTATTGGTAGAATACTCAAAGAACAAATTTGTGTGTGAATTGATGGATGGACAGACATAGGATGACAGGTACAGGATTATGGATGATGTTATTTATTACAAGGGAAGGATCTTTTTGGTTCCAGGATCCTCATTCAAAAGGAAAGTGCTTCAAGCATTCCATGATTCTTCCTTAGCAGGTCATCAAGGATTCCTTAAAACATATAGACATATCAGGGAAAGGTTTGCTTGGAAGGGCTTGAAGGTAGAGGTTATGCACTATATCAAGAAATGTGCCCTTTGTCAACAGAACAAGGATGAGCACACACATCTTGCAAGTCTATTGCAGCCCCTCCCTATTCCTGAGCACAAATGGGAGAGTGCATCTATGGATTTTATTACAGGTCTTCCCAAAACTCAAGGGAAGAATTGCATCTTTGTGGTGGTTGACCGTTTGACCAAATTTGTGCACTTCTTTGCTATCTCCATGGACTTCAGCGCATCTCAGGTGGCAGATATGTTTTTCAGGGAGGTCTTCAGGTTACATGGGCTACCCAAGAATATAGTGAGTGACAGGGACAGCAGGTTCATGAGTATCTTTTGGCAGGACTTGTTTCAGCTAGTAGGCACTACTTTAAATCCTAGCACTAGCTACCATCCACAAACAGATGGGAAAACTGAGATTGTGAATAAGTGGGTGGAGGGGTATCTCCGCAATTATGTATCGGGGCAAAAAAAAGCATGGGTCATATGGCTTTATTTAGGAGAATATTGCTACAACACTACTCATCAGATGTCTATTGGCATGTCTCCTTTTAAACCTTTATACAGCTATGAACCCCTCACCTTCGTTGAGATTGTATTTGGAGATAGCAGAGCTCCTATAACTAAAGAATGGATACAAGAGAGCTAAGACATCCTCAAGGAACTCAAAGATCATTTGCACAAGGCACAAAATCAACAAAAATTGTATGTTGATAAACATAGGGTGGAGCGCACATTTGAGGTAGGGGACTTGGTATACTTGAGACTACAATCGTACAGACAATCATCCCTCAAGAGTAAGGGCGTAGAAAAACTAAAACCGAGGTTCTATGGTCCATATAGAGTGCAAAGGAAAGTTGGGTCAGTGGCATATGAGTTAGAACTAGCCCAAGGAAGCAAAATTCACAATGTCTTCCATGTATCGTGCTTGAAAAGAGCCTTGGGACAGCATGTCATAGCTAATGATGAGCTACCACCTATTGATGAGGAGGGGCACTTGATCTTGATACCAGAAGAGATTTTGGAAGTAAGGGCGAAACAAATAAGAAACAAGAGCATCAAGGAATACCTGGTTAAATGGAAAAATCTACCTATAGAAGATGCCTCTTGGGAGAATGAACATGTGATACAACAAGCAAGTTCAGGATTGCTTGTGGGCAAGCAATTTCCAGTAGGGGAGACTATAATGTCCCCCTCTCCTTGACAATAAAAAAGATGGACTAAGTAGTCTAGTCACCCCTCTAGACTATAGTCCCATGGGTAAAAAGGGGTTGAGGCAATAAAAGTCACTTAAGGAATTAAAGTAATTTTATTAAAAAATAACTTTCAAGAAGAAAAGAAAAGGTGAAGGTAACTTCAGTAAAAAATCAAATCACAACCTTAGTAAAAAGAAAAAAGGCAACTCAACTAAGAATTAGATTGGGAGGTATAAAAGAGAGAGGAGGCACCTCACTCCTCATTCTTGTCTATTTTCTCATTGTGATCACTAGAGCTCTATCACTTACATTTTGAGGGTTTTGAGTCAAGAAACCCTAGAGGCCAACAAGGGGGCGAAAGATTCCTATGTTCCGGGTCCAAGCTTGGCCAAGGATGTGCAAGATCCATCCCTCGCCATTGAAGTATTTTCCAGCAGTGGGGCGCAACTTGAAGGGAAGAAGTGTTTGATTTGCTCTAGGGAGGCTAGATCAGCGTTTCCACCTTTTACAGGGTTCATTGTTAGGGTCATAGCGCCTTTTTGCAGCCTTTACTTCAGAGTTTCTCTTATTATATGATTTTTGGTGGCTTGGTCGAATTTCTAAAGGAGGGAGCAACTCTCATTGAGGAGGCTTAGAGATCCAGAGGAGGACTCAAGGGCTTTAACCCTAGCTTGCTCCCATCCATCTACTTGGCACCTGATCTACATTTTGACTGTATTTTGGAGCTATTTGGAGGTCATTGACTAGAGGGTCGAAGTATTGAGTTTATCCAGCCAGCCAGGGCCGTATCAGTCCTAGATCTAGACACACACAGAGTTACCAGCTAAAATTTGAGGGTTCCAGCTGTAAAGGGAAGCACATTGATCTTGTAATAATCAATATTCAGTTGGGGAATCTCCAGGAGGCTCTATATCTTTCTATATTGTACTAGATTTGCAGATCCGTGTATGAAGATCACTTATATTATTAAATAAAGGTCAGATCTAAAGCTTGCTATCTTTGTTTGTGTAATTTCTTCATTATCTTATGTTCCAGACTTGTTGTGATGTCATCTATGTAATAAAACTCAGCAAAACACTTCCGCACATCTTTCTGTAATAAAAACCTTCAAAACAAAACACCAACAACAAACAAGAAACCCTACTTCCTGGCCAAAATTGCTTGGGAACATTACAATTTCTTAGCTTGGAGGGAAGGGCAGCAGCAAGGGAGATTGGCACACATCCCAAGGTGAGGATTAACATGCATCTCTAAAGAAATTGCAGCAGTAAATATTGTTCATACAGCTGCTACAGGAAAGGTTGTACAATAGTGAATGTTGGTTGTACAGCAAGAGAAAGGCACGAAATTCAAGGCAACCAGCTCTGTTACAGTTTGGCAAGAATTCTAAGATAGTTTTGCTGGAGTATTTCATATAGCAGGGTACTGTACTGTAAAGCATCTCCCTGGCACGATTTTCTAGGCATTTTGTGGTTGTTTGTTGATTGTACTGAGCCGTACAGGCTGTACAACCAAGGCATTATGTTCAGAACACAATTTGGCACAATTTTTTAGAGGGATATTGTGTTGGAGACTGACATAAGTCTGTGTACTTCATGCTGATATTGTTGCTATTGTAAATCTTTGATTTTCCCTAGAGCTGAATAAGAAATTACTCCTCAAGCTGTCATTTCTTTTCTGTGATTTCTCCATGGTGCATAGCCCACAATTTCCATGTTCCAAATGTGTAAATTTGTCTATTGTTCAGTTATTTTCCATTGCTGGTTTTTAGTATTAGTATTTCTACTCGTTAAGCACAGTTTTGTATTGGGATTTTATGCTTTACTGTTAAAGCTTAATAAGAGGTTGAAATCGGTGAATGTTATATTGAGTTTCTGAGCTAATTTCAACATGGTATCATAGCAGGAGCTCTAAGGTTTAGTAGAAAAGAGATTTGACACATGATTTGCAGTGAGTGCAAAAGGGTTTTGCCTGAAAGAAGGGAAGGGAAAAAGATTCTTGTTGTGAGGGTTTCCAGTAGGAGGCTGCAAGTGAATATAGCAGCCAGCAAGATCACAGGATAGATCTTGGGCTAGGGTCTATTCTGCTACAGAGGAACCAAATCTTGCTCTTGTAGGAAAGACTAAGGGGAAGAAGAAGTCTGCTGATTGGGCCACCTCACAGGATAGGAAGCGCATCGAGCCATATAACGGGAATGAGGTCAATGTTCCTTAGTGTGTCAGAGACAGACTCAGACATGCATGTGGATAGTGGGGTCGACACCACGCATGCAATGAAGGGGGTTGGAACCGTCGATTTCCAGCTAGACTCAGGAGGTTCTCTGAAGGTGGCAGAGGTGTTGCATGTACTAGAGTTGAGGGTCAACTTGCTCTCTGTATCAGCTCTGGCGGATAAGGGGTATCCAGTCATGTTTGAGGATGGACAAGTACTCATACGTTTAGAGGGAGAAGATACCCAGGATGCAGTAGTGAGGCTTGGCATCGGGGAGGGTATGTTATACAGGTTGTTGGGACAACCTATTGTTGGGTTCAGTGGATTTATGGATTCAGATTCTATGTCGGAGAGTGGGCAGGTTGCAGGGGAGAGAGAGTTGATACCGGAGACTCAGTCCTCTTCTGGGATTCTTAGAGGACTCAGCAGGCATGAGTCGACACAGATGGATGCTCAAGAGAGTGTGCAGTCTCCTAGGAGCATGTCTTCAATTCGTGGAACAACAAAAGTAGTAGCAAAGGCTTCCAGTGCAGTGGGAGTAGTGGCTTATTGTTCAGAGGGAGCAAAGGCTTCTAGTACAGAGGGAGCGGCTATGGCAGCTAATGAGTTCGAGACGGATTCTGGTGGTGATACCAGAAGTACCTCTCTTGCTAAGAGGGAGTGTAAGATTTGGTAGCTTGGAGGTACTTCTGCATAGGAGGTGCCCAGCATGTGGAAGTGACCGACCACTTTTTCTCCCTAGTGACTTTAAAATTTGTTTTTGTAAAGTAACTTTATAAAGTGATTTTATAAAGTTGGGTCTTTTATTTTTTAATGTGTAAAGTGACTTTATGAGGTTGAGGGTCACTTAAGTGACTTAAGTGACCTCAACGAATGATTAAGTTGTGACCGTTGATCTCAAGGGAAAGTGAAGGGTCACTTAAGGGAGACCAAGGGTTAGAGGAGTTACACATTAAAATTGCATAAAGGCAGCACTTGAGGGAGAAAGGACTCACATCTTGAAGAGAGTTTTGAGGGAAGGTGAAGGGTCATGTTTTCCAAGAGAGGTTTCTTAGCTTGGACGGAAGGGAAGCAGTAAGTGAGATTGGCACGCATCCTTATGTGAGGGATTGGCACGCATCTCTAAAGAAATTGCAGCATTAAATACTGTTCGTACAGATGCTACAGGAAGGGCCATACAGCAAGAGAAAGGCATGGAATTCGAGGCAGCCAGCTCTGTTACAGTTTGGCATGAATTCCAAGATAGTTTTGCTAGAGTATTCCATACAGCAGGGTACTGTACTGTACTGTACAGCAGCTCCCTGCCATGATTTTATAGGCATGTTGTGGCTGTTTGCTGACTGTACTGGGCCATACAGATCGTACAGCCAAACCATTCAGTTCAGAACACAGTTTGGCACTGTTTTCTAGAGGGATATTGTGCTGGAGAGTGAGATAAATATGTGTATTTCATGCTGATAGTGTTGCTCTTGTAAATCTCTGATTTTCCCTAGAGCTGAATAAGAAATTACTTCTTAAGCTGTCATTTGACTCATTTCTTTTCTGAGATTTCTTCATGGTGCATAGCCCAGAATTTTCATGTGCCAAATGTGTAAATTTGTCTACTGTTCAGTTATTTTTCACTGCTGGTTTTTAGTATCAGATATATTGTTAAAATGTTACCTAAGGAAAGGTGTCTTTGCCATGTGTGGTGTCTAGCATGGTGGGGACACATTAAAAAGGTTGCCTAGCCTTAATGACCTTTTAAAAGTGTCATTAGTGTTCTAATTTTAAAGTGAGTTTCACTTTATAATAAAAGTGACAAAGTGGGTCATTTTAATAAAAGTGACATTAATTAATTAAAGAGAAATTAATTAATGAGGGTTTATTATGAGCCATTGGATTAAATTAATTTTGACCATTGGATTAAAAGATTACAACCCTAACCGTAAGTGAATGAACAAAAGGGCAAAAGCAACGAATAGACATTTCAATTCTTGCATTCTTTCTCACGTGTGGAGAGAGGAGAGGCGAGTTTTTGCAGAGAGGACGTGAGCTGGGTTTGAAGCTTTAACCCACGAGTTTTTGAGCAGACATTGAAGGAGTATTTTCAGTGTTGGAAGAGGAGCAGTAAGGCGTACAGCAGAGAGAGTATGCAGCAGTGTAAAACCCAGAAAATCGAAAGTTAAAACAGCAGATACAGTCGCACGTGTGAGGCCGTACAGTCGCGCGTGTGAAGGTTTTGTTGTCTTGAGAACCGTGCCTGAAGTTGCTGCTGTTCTGGGCGTATATCAGATTTGTAGCAGAGGTCTGGCCGTGTCATTTTTATTGGGATTCGTGCAGCTGTTGATTGGGAGGAATTCTGGGCCGTACAGCAGGAGGAATAGTCATTTCCAGCAGGCCGTACAGCAGGTTCTTCTC